>JAAXYA010000180.1:0-18165 GCA_013305525.1 Aspergillus quadrilineatus
TCCACCTGTGTTGATGCCTGAGGCAGACTAGTGCGTCGATGCCAGCTTTTAGCGCGTCGAACCCAACTGGTTTCTGGTTAGTTAGCCCCTCAGACCAATGACGACCGAACTATAGCGGCCGGCGGCCTTTACCCCACTTGATGATTTCACTTCTCCAACCATAGCAATTTGTGAAGTGTTTGAATAGGTAGAGAGCTAGTCTGTACTCCGTACACGCTGGCAGTAGTCTACTTGGGCTTCCCGTTAGTAACCTTGAGGACTGATTGTATCTGGAGCCCTGCCCTAATTAGATCATATTTGCTTCACTATGGCAACTTGTGTTCATGATTTACCTGGTGCGTTCAACACTCCAATCTTCATGGCCATAAGCAAGCCAGGCTAACTCTATTGCAGAACTACGGCCGCCGTCTGCCTCTCAAGCCGTGTATCGAGAAGACTGTACGCAATGCTTTGACTCTGTTGTCTGTGAACACCCTTTCCTCGTTCGGGTCTTTGTTCTAACCACGGGAGTTATCAGGACGACGAGTCTGGCCTAAATGTTTGCCTCTCCTGCTTCAATGGAGGCTGCGCTGGACCAAGGGATCATGCACGTCTGCACTTCGAGCGTTTTGGCCACCCTCTGGCGTTAAATATACGAAGGACCCGTAAAAAAATCCAGGTACTCAGCCACTACCTTGCCCATGACTGTGGTCTGACGTGCTGACTGGGAACAGCGCGAGGAGCCTCCACATAAGATCTCAAAGCTTGCCATCAACGCAGAGACCGACGAAGACCGTTATGACACCAGCACACGTGTTGTCTGCTATTCCTGCGGCAGAGACAATGTTGGTGAGCCGAGTGACAAACTCCAGTCAGTCATTGAAGGCGTGATGCATGCCACGACCTTCTCGAAGAGAGAGGAGATAAAAGCCTGGGAACAGGAGTTTATTCCTTGCGAGCACACTACTGGCTTGATTCAGCAGGAGTCCAAGCGCATTAAGTCACAAGGTAAGAATATTCATGAGGCCTTTTGAGTGAGTCTAACCAATATGAGCAGATCTCAGCCAGTGCTCAATGTGCGACTTGAGACAAAATCTCTGGCTCTGCTTAGAATGCGGTAACCTAGGCTGTGGTCGCAGTCAATTTGGAGGTACTGGCGGTAATTCACATGGACTCGCACACTTTAATGCGACATCCCACGCCGTTGCCGTGAAACTGGGTTCAATAACTGCCGATGGTTCAGCAGATATTTACTGTTATAAGTGCAACGAAGAGAGAATCGATCCTGACCTTGCTACGCACCTGTATCATTGGGGCATCGATTTAGCGGGGCGCGAGAAAACGGAGAAAAGTCTCATGGAAATGCAGGTTGAACAAAATCTGAAATGGGATTTCTTGATGACGACTGAAGATGGACAGGATCTGACGCCAGTCTTCGGCGCAGGCCTGACAGGGTTGTCGAATCTTGGAAACAGTTGCTATCTGTCTAGTGTCGTCCAGTGCCTTTTTGATTTACCAGAGTTTCAACGCAGATATCACCATCCTAACGAAGACCCGCCTCTGACAGAAACACCAGCTGCTGATTTCGAAACGCAGCTGCGAAAACTGGCGGATGGTACCCTCTCAGGACGATATTCTCGGCCAGATGATAAGACTATCGCCTCTCCGAAGCCACAAGAAATCCGACACCAAAAGGGCTTGGCTCCATCGATGTTCAAGCATCTTATCGGTCGCGATCATCCTGAATTCTCGACTATGAGACAGCAGGACGCCTTTGAGTTTCTACTACATGTTTTCAAGCACGTCACGTTGTCCAAGCACCCTGCAGGGATGGATAATCCGATTGATTCTTTCAAGTTCAGCATTGAGCAGCGGCTGCAATGTCTGAAGTGCAGAGGAGTTCGCTACAGGCTCGATGAACAAGACAATATCTCGATTCCAGTGCCCGCTCGTCGAGTACCAGATTCAGAAGGTTCCACCTCTGATGGCTCCTTCGAATCTGTGACGCTATACGATTGTCTGGACGCATTTACTGCCGATGAGACCGTTGATCTTCGTTGTACCCATTGTAACAGCCAGGAGAAATTCTCCAAACGGTCTGCTTTTCGAACAATGCCAGCGGAATTGGTAATTAATGCTCGACGCTTTGAGCTGATCAATTGGGTTCCGACCAAGCTGGATATTCCGGTAGAGGTTGAAGATGCACCTATTGATTTGAGCTGCTATCTTTCAACCGGACCTGGTGAGGGGGAAGACCTCCTTCCAGAAGACGAGGAGACCGATGGCTTCGAGGTCAACATGGACACCTTGAACCAACTGCTTGCAATGGGTTTTCCACGGGTCAGGTGTGAAAAGGCACTTTACTCTACTGGAAACTCAGATGCTGAAGCCGCAATGAATTGGCTCTTATCTCACATGGACGACCCTGACATAGATGAGCCGATTCATAAAAAACACGTTCCGGAATTTGGAGCCAACGAACAGGACTTAGCTAAAATAGCGCAACTAGGTGACATGGGCATCGATGATTCTCGCGCTAGAAAGGCGTTGGCTGCCACGGGCGGTGATATTAACCGAGCTATTGACTGGGTTTTCAGTCACCCAGGCGATGAAGATGAAAGCTCTGTTCACGAACCGCCAAGCGGGAATGCTGATACATCCGTAGTCCCGGGTTTCGCTACTAGTCCGGCAACCTATCAACTTCGATCCATAATTTGCCATAAGGGCGCCTCGGTACATGCTGGGTAAGATCCAGGAGCCTTGATATTTACCTCCGAAATACATTAACAGCTGGTTATAGGCATTATGTTGCATTTGTGCGAAAACGTTTGCCCGGAAAGTCCGGTCTTTCTTGGGTAATGTTCAATGATGAGAAGGTTGTGGAGGTCGACGACGTGCAAGAAATGAAAAAGTTCGCCTACCTCTACTTCTTCTCAAGAGTGTAGCAAGGCAACCTGCCAGTCTGGTGATTGTCAGCGTGCATGAGCAGGATCAACCTCGCCGCACAGGACTGGTTGGCTGTGACTAGCTAGACTAGATATATGGCACCCCGAGCAAGCATTGGATTCAAATACAAACAAGAGACTTGACGGGAAATGGTATAATATAGTCTTTTTCTATGACCCACTTGCTTGAACAGGTGCGGTATTGCTGCACTCTTCTTTTGTCCGTCTCTATATGGCTAATGCTGCTTGAGAAGACTGATTTAGTGGTGGCAGCAACTTTTTCCTTGCATCAACCTGACTTGCCCCTTTACAGAATTCCAATGGTCGTGTTAGATAGAATAGCAAGATAAGTTGTTAGCGTTAATAACAACAATAATTATATAGTGGATATCTGTTATATGTTCCTTGTACCATGTATCCTCTTCTCGAAATTTGGCTATTCAGGAGACTTGTATAGGCAAATACTTGCTTATTATAGTCCTTATTTCTACCTGTATATACTGGATTATTCTCTCTTTTTTTTTAACGAATCCCTCTTATACACATACCAATATATCAAAGCCCACAGGATTTGACGCGATATCTTCGCCACCCACAAAATATATCTGATTCGTCCCACCAACTTCCATCCTGAAATATTAAATACATCTAATAAATAAAAGGACTTTATAATCTTGGTAGTAATTCCCTGTATAATATCATTTGTATAAGCTGTAATAAGAACTACCCCCTTCAGAATCTAGCAGCCCAATCAAATCTGCCAGATAATAATTGTAGTAGTTATATCTAATTTCTTCTTCGTATATAACTCGGTAGCTGATCCTAGACTTGTTAAACCCAACCCACGAAACCCGCCCCAACCCGCCCCGGCCCGCCAAGAATTGGGTCGGGTTGGACCTTCTAAAAATCCATTGGGTTTGGATATTTTTGGCTGCCCCAGAGCCCGGCGGAGCAACCTGCTGGGTTACCAAGACACCTAAATAAGTATAATACTGTATTTTGATTGCATTGATATAGTAAATAATATATAATACTGTAATATAAATACTGTATTTTATTTAATTATGCAGATCATGCTTCTATAGGCATTGATCTGCATGCTTGGGTTATTTGGGTTATTTAGGTTGGGTTAGAATTATTGGATAAACCCATGGGCGGTTCACTGTCCAGGTAACCCACGCCAAAACCCGCGTGGGCGGATTAGCTAGCCCTGAAAACCCGCCCCAACCCGTGGTTTAACAAGTCTAATTTTTATTAATATATTAATATAATACTATTAATTCAGCAGGGGATAGAGGATAAATAAATTTATAAAATAAAATTTAGTTATTAATGATTATAATTCTCTAAATTAGTATATTATCTTAAAAAAAAGATTTAGTATTTTCTAAAAAAAAAAAATTTCAAAATATTTCTAGTTTAGGTAGATTCCTATTCTAGTTTTTATTTTTAATATAATAAATATTATATTTTAAGAACTAAAATAATCATAAATAATAGATATAATTTCAGCAGGCTTTTATAAATTTATTCTTATTTAAATAAATAATATATTTAATATTCTAGAATTACTACTAGTTTCTACTAGAGCTAATATTAATAAGTCATATTTTTAAAATAATTTAAGAGGAAAAATAAAGGCTTTTTAATGAATTTTTATTCTCTAAGATATTATTGTCACAGGCTATGGCCGATCTTGGTTGTCGGCCATGCCCTCAACCTGGTTCTAGATAAGGTTTCTGCAACATCAGTATACAGCCTTAGAATTGCGGCCTTGTAGGAAAAGAGCTCCATCCTTATAACTTTGGGAGAGAAATCTGTCGGCATGTAAGTCTGGGGAGTCGGAAGTCTTAATATATAATTAGGAAAGATTAATAAAAGGGAGGAGGAAGTTATCTGTACTTCTATTTCTTATTTCTTTCTCTAAGCATGTAATATTTATAAATACAGAACAGCCAGTTGAAAATAATACTGCCTATGCCTGTTATATTATTACAAGCTTCTATTTAAGGATGTATAACTAGAAATTTATTAGAAGGCTTGTTTAGAGCACCCAAAGTTTAGAAGTCTAGAAGTTCAGAAGGCTTGTTTAGAGCACCCGAAGTTCAGAAGTCCAGAAGTTCAGAAGGCTTGTTAGAGTACTTAAAGTTTAGAAGTCCAGAAGGCTTGTTTAGAGCACCTGAAATCTAGAAGTTTAGAAGGCTTGTTTAGAGCACCTGAAGTCTAGAAGTTCAGAAGTCTATAGATGCAAGAATGGGCATAACTGCTTTAATAAAGCCATGCCATAGTTTTCTGCACCTACTAATATTTAATAGGCATAAATTATAATAGTATGGGTAGAAGTTAGAAATTAAGGAAAAGATTAAAGAAGATACTACTACTATAGGTAATAAGAGGTCTTAGCTAAGATATATTTATTCTTGCCTTGAAGGAGCTGCTAAAACAAATATTACTATTTTTTATAAGCTAGAATTAAAGAATACTTCTCCTAAACCTCAAGCCCTTATTAATAGGCTTGACATCCTATATAGAAAATATAATTACAAGGATAAGGCTATCTAGGCACTGCATACTATTTAATAAAGAAAGAATAAATTATTTACAGCTTTTTACTCCTAATTCAAGAGAAAGATTATAAATACCAAAGCTAAATTATAGAAAGATTCTTCTAAGATTTTATACCTTCAGAATATATTATACTTAAAGTTAAAGGTTTATCTAATTAGCTGCTCAAACTTAGACCTTTAAACCTATATAAAACTTGCTTCTAAATATAAAGAGATAAGTAATTAGATAGAACTTTTTAGAGAATAGAAAAATAATATCTCCAGAAAAATAGAAACTAGTCAGCAAGATAAGACAGGAGTTAATCCTACTTCTATAATCCCCTTACCTGGTATTACTTGGAGAGAGGAGATAATAAAATAGAAACCTACTATAACTATAAATACTAACTCTACTTATACTAGGAAGAGTAGAAATAGATACCCCTTGAAATAACTAGAAGACCAAGCTCTGCTTGGGAAACAAGCTAACAAGGTAAATAAAAATAAGATTAGTACTTGTTACAGAGAAGAAAGATACTTAGGATATAGAAGAAATAAATATTAAATTAAGTAATATTTATTAGCAGCTATAATACCCCTAGCTAGTAATAAAATACCTGTTTTAAGAGCAAGAATTACTGAAGTTTATAAGAATTATCTGGCCTACTATAATATTTCTAAACCTTCCTAGGACTACAGGTACTGTTAATAATAATATTACTAACCTGCTGGTTATCAGCCTTCAGATTTTAAGGAGGAGGGAGGTAATTGTTACAGGCTATGGCCTGGATCTTGGTTGTCAGCCATGCCCTTAACCTGGTTCTAGATAAGGTTTCTGTAATATCTGTCACAGGCTATGGCCTGGATTTTGGGTTGTCGGCCATGCCCTCAACCCAGTTCTAAATAAGGTTTCTGCAACATCAGTATACGGCCTCGGAATTGCGGCCTCGAAGCTTAGGAAAGGAGATCCGTCCTCATAACTTCGGGAAAGGGATCCGTCGGCATACAGGTCCGGGAAGCCAGAATGGTTGATAAAGGGAGGAGGAATATTCATAGCCCTGGATTTTGGGTTGTCGGCCATGCCCTCAACCCAGTTCTAAATAAGGTTTCTGCAACATCAGTATACGGCCTCGGAATTGCGGCCTCGAAGCTTAGGAAAGGAGATCCGTCCTCATAACTTCGGGAAAGGGATCCGTCGGCATACAGGTCCGGGAAGCCAGAATGGTTGATAAAGGGAGGAGGAAGATATCTGCGCTTCTATCTTTTGTTTCTTTCTCTAAGCTTGTGATACTCGTTTATACAGGACAGCTAGTTGAAAATAATACTGCCTACGCCCGTTATAATATCAGTATACAGCCTTGGAATTGCAGCCTTGTAGGAAAAGAGGTCTGTCCTCATAACTTTGGGAGAGAAATCTATCAGCATGTAAGTCCGGGAAGTCAGAAGTCTTGACATATAATTAGGAAAGGTTGATAAAAGGGAGGAGGAAGTTATCTGCGCTTCTATCTCTTGTTTCTTTCTCTAAGCTTGTGATGTTCGTGAATACAGGACAGCCAGTTGAAAACAATACTGCCTACGCCCGTTACAAATAAAGAGACTATTTTATAATACTAGAATTTAAAAATAGCTAAGTTAGTACTAGAATATTAGGCCAAAATAAGGCAGTAAAATACTTGTCCTAAAAAAAATAATTAATTTATTATTAGTTAGATTATTACTAATTAGATTTTATTAGCTAACTATTACCTTAACTATTTTAGTCGAATAATTATTAGTTAAAGAACTACTATCTACTAACTAGAATTAGAGAGATTATCTAATATAAATCTTAATTTTTAAGAAATAATATAAATAAGCTCTAGCCTAATAATAATAATAATTACTTAGATATTATATCTAAATTTTTCTATAGAAATTAATCCTGAGAAATATCTTAACAGAATAATATATTATTAATCTAGACTTACTAAAATATATGAACATAAATATAATTTTAGATTTAGGAATTCTAAAATTTATATATTTATAATTATATTAGACGCTATTAAAGCTGAAAAAAATACTAAGTATTTTAATTAAAATTAATTAACTATAGTTGATCTTCTCTGCTTAATATAGTAATATTAAAATAAAATTAATTCTTAATTTAATTAGTTCTAGTAACAATTAAATAATATAATAATACTTTAGTAATTTTCTAGGAAGTAGTAGTAATTTTCTTAATAAAAATAAATTATCTAGATATCTAGATCTTCTAGTCCTTTTAGGCCCCCTAATCCTTCTAATAATAATATTAAAAATAATTAAGATAATAATACTTCTAATAACTAAAATAGTAATAATTTTACAAGATATTAGAAGACTAAAGAAATTAGTTATTTCTAGCCTAATATAGATAATAATATTACTAAATAAATTAGTAATACTATTTAATATAAGAATATTAATATTTTTATTAACTAGATTAAGATATTATTAGCTACAAAGATAAAAATCTTATAAAATTTAATAGATATATTTATATTGAGCTATACTTAGTTGGTTTATTATATAATTAATAGATCTTTAAAAAAATAATTTTATAAACTATATTTTTTAAAACTACTGGCTAATATTATTAGTTTATTATTTTAAGCTAAATTTTTAGGTAGTATTATATAAATTAATAGCTATAATATATAAATATAAAGATATATATACTATTAAGATATTCTAGAATTTTACCAAGAAAATTTATAGCTTCATTAAGTAGTAGAAATTATTATATATTTTAATCAAGTATAATCTAGAATTATCTTAGACTAAGTTTATAATAAAATATCTTTATATCTAATATAGATATAATTTTAGCCTAGTTTCTAGAAAAACTTAAATAGAAGTAATATTTTTAGTAAAATATTATTAATTATTAAAATATAACTAAAAGAACCCCCTAAACTTAAAATAGTAATTGAAATATTATTTCTCATAAATCTAAAATTATTAGCTTTTATTATTTTACTATATTTTTTACTAATTCTTATACTAGTTATTTTTATATAAAAATTTAGATAGTTACTATATTATTCCTTGCTATAATTTAATAATATTAATAATTAAATAATTATTCTAGGCCTGCCTATAAAAATTAATATATTTATAAAAATATTAGTAACTTATAGAGGCCATTAGTTAAATTTAAATTATTTAAATAGTTTATAAAATTATTAATAATTAATATTACCTTATTTAGCAGTATTAAATTATATATAATATATAAGTAAGATATATATAAAAATAATTAGATATAACTACTAGACTAGAATAGAAATTAAACTTATTAATTTAAGAATTTATATAATAATTAATCTAGTATTAGAGTCTATATAGTAGAAATCCTAAATCTAGATATAGATCTAACTTTAGCTACTCTAGTTAACTAATTTATCTACTTAAAATATAGCCTAGGTAGAAAAGATATTTTAAATAAATTTTTATAATCTAGTAAGCAGGTATATTAAGCTAGATTAAAATATTTTTAAATTAGCCAGGTTTACTATAAATAAATTATTATATCTTAAGCCTACTTCTTAGAAGTTTATAATACTAAGATTATAAAATTAGAAAAACCCTTTATTATTATATTATATAAAATATATTAGAAGTTATTTAAAATAATATCTTATATTAGTATCTACCTTGCTTAGAAAAAACTTGTTAATTTATAATTGTTTATGGAAATTCTAGTTATATTTAAAATTATTTAAGTCTAACTACTATATAAATAAGCTAAAGAGTATAGAATATTTATAAATATATTATAGTTATACTATATTAATTAGATTAAATATTAATATTAAAATATATATTTAAATACTAAATATTCCTAGATAATTATCAATACTTTAATAAATTTATCTAATAAAGTTGCTATAAGTTAGCTCTCCTGTAGACCTTATATTAATAAAATATTATTAATATTTTTTATACTAGTTAATATATTTTTATTATATTTAATATAACTATTTCTAGTATACTATGGCTGGTATATAGCTATATATATTTTTTGTTTTTTTATTATTTTTATACTAATTATTTATATATCAGGTTCTTATTTTAGCTTGCTGGTTATTACTTTATTACTATTATCTGGAGTTACTAAATTCTTCTTTCCATATAATAGCTAGAAAAAATTTATTATTATTATATTTTATAGGCCCTAGTTAATCTTTTCGATTATTAGAAAGTTCATTAATATATTTTTTTATCTAATCTATTTTCTACTAGATCTATGGAGCATCCTTATATTATTTAGAGATATTATATTTTATACTTGTTTTTTCTTATATATATTTTTTATATTATCTATACCCTAGTAGCTTCTATCCAGATATTAATATAGATTAATATAGTTAACTAAATTCTTGTACTACTTATTTTCTTTAATAATTATATCTAACATTCTTTTCTATATTTTCTAAGTTTCCTTATCCTCTAGTACTTTAAAATATAACTTAGTAATAATTTATTTTATAAGGGTAGTATCTAGAACTTAATTATAATTATAATTATAATTTTAGGAGTCCTAGGTAGCTGGTCTAATTTTTTTATTAATAATATTTCATAATATATCTAGATTTATTATATTTAAAATATTTTTCTTAGAATTTCTTTTTTCAGGTCTCTTACTACTTTAGATAGCTACTAGCTATATTTTTATATTATTATCTCAATTATATTAGTTTTTGTAGAGTTGCTCTTAGAATTTTCTCTTTTTTTATTTACTATATTATTCTTTAAACTATCTTTTAACAGGTTTTAATTTATAATACTATTTTTTTTAAGTTTATTTAGTATATCTAGTTATTTAGTAATCAGGGCAAGCTGGTTCTTGTCTTATTTTTTAAACCCCTATAAAATTATAATATAAGTATAGGCTTATTCCAGGTAAGATAAGACACTAACTAATAAAACTGTATAGTATATTTATTAATAATTATCTTATCTTAGTATAGTACTTTAATTTTTCCTTATCCTATTTAAGGTTAGGATTTTTAAAAGCCCCAAAAATCTACTTAAATTTATTATAGCTACTAAAAATCTTTAGTTATTTTTTTTACTTATTATTCTATTATTCTAGAAATTTTTTATATATAGTTTAATTATCACATGGTCTAGTCTGAGTACAGGATCAAACTTGGAACTAGATGGTTACTAGCTATATTATTAATCTGTCAAAGTAGAATAATATTAAAACTCTTGATATTATATAATATACTAGCCATCTTTGAAGAGGATGGCAAAGAGTTAGTCTTAATTAATATACAATAAATAGCTTTATATTATTAATAACCTTTAATTCTAGAGTAATCTTTTATTATACCTAATTAATCTTCTATTCTTAATACCTGTCATAATTCTAACTTTTTTTTTATTATTATAAAGAGGAATTATTATAACTAATATATAACCTATTTTAAATTTAGAGGAATAGTTATAAAAAAAATCTATAAAAGAATATCTAAGATAAATACCTAAGCTATAGTCAATTAAAATAAAATTAAAAAGATTAATAAAAAAAATAACTAGAATAATATATCTAGAGACTTAAAGAATAATTAGGACACGAACTATTACGATCCTGTACGACGTACGATGTTAGTATTATCATGGCCTGTGACTGATTGTTTTGTCTTGTGTTGTGTTCTTGCCTAATGTTGCCGCCTTCGAGCGGGGTAATGATCTCTAGTTCCTGGTGGCCTAACCACCTATAAAAATAATCATCACTTCATGAGAGCAATCAAATCATATTTGGTTTACAAGAACTATATATATATAAATATTAGTATAATAGTATTAAATTAGAAGAAATAGTAAAAATTAAAAATAATAATATTACTAAATATAGTACTAAGTTCAGCCTCTAATAATAATTAAGTTAGTTAGCTAATATAAGAAGAAACTTTAAAAAAGTATCTAAGAAATATTAAATTAAAGAATAAAAAACCCTTAGGTACCTTAATCTATATAAACTAAATTTATAAAAATAAATAGGACTAATATATCCAAGAATTAATAATAACTACTAAATTAATATATAATTATAATTTTATTTATAAAAATAAACTTATAAAATCCTACAGAGGTCTATAATCTCTTTATAATAATAATTTAATTAAATTATATAAATTAATTAATTTTCTTATAATTTTAATATATCTTAATTTTTTAGAGTAATATTATAATAGAGAGCCAGAAAAAAAATAAGTTAAGATTTATTTTATAAAATTACAATTAAATAAAATCTATAATTATAATTTTGAAATTTTTTATATAATTTAAGATTAGTAACCATGGCTTTCTAGTATTAAAATTAAGATATTAGATCTACTAAGAATTATTTCTTTATAAAATAGTTTAAAAAAATAAGAAAATAATTATAAGTTTAGAAAAAATTTCTATAAAAAAGTTATATATAAAAATCCTAAAAGCTAAATAAAAATATATTTTTAAAATATTATAAAAATTACTTACCTGATACTATCCTAAAATTTTATAAAAATAGTAAAATTTATTAGTTTTAATAGCAGATCTTTATATTATCATAATTATAAATTTTTTTTGAATATATATCCAAAGCCTAAATAATATAATAATTATAATTTTATCTAAAATATTATTTTTCCTAGGAAATAAATACTACTTATTTTACTAAAATTTGAATCAAAATGTAAAAAAAAAAAAAATTAAAATACAATAAATAATATATAAAATAATTTAGTATACTATACCTGGAACAGTAGGGAAATTATAATAAATTAAATTTGTAATTTTTAATTTTAAGATTAATAAAAATAACTAATTATATACATACTCCTGTTATTATAAATACTAAAATAGAAAAAATTAAGACTAATACTAATCTAGATAAAGATATCTAAGTAAATATTATAAGTATTAAATTTAAGAAAACTAAACTTGATCAAGCTAAAATAATATATTTTATTATATAAATTTATAATAAGTAAACTAGGATTATTACTAGTATCTAGAAAATATTTCTAAAATTAGTAACTTAAAACAAACTATAAAAATATTTAAAAAATCTTATATAGTAATAAATTGTAACAGGTATAGGCAGTATTGTTTTCAACTGGCTGTCCTGTATTCACGAATATCACAAGCTTAGAGAAAGAAACAAGAGATAGAAGCGCAGATAACTTCCTCCTCCCTTTTATCAACCTTTCCTAATTATATGTCAAGACTTCTGACTTCCCGGACTTACATGCTGATAGATTTCTCTCCCAAAGTTATGAGGACAGACCTTTTTTCTTATAAGGCTATAATTCCAAGGCTGTATACTGATATTGCAGAAACCTTATCTAGAACCAGGTTGAGGGCATGGCTGATAACCAAGATCCAGGCCATAGCCTGTGACATTATTACAAAATCAAGAATAATAGTTTTAAGATAATATTTCCATATAAGAGATATTCTTAGCTTTATAAGTTATATATTATATTAGATAGTTCTAGTTATTATAGCAAGTGTATCAAGGCCAGAAATTATAAATATATTAATCTACAAATTAATATTATTCTTAAATAATAAGTAGCAGCGGCTTATTAACACCTAAAATAAAAATAAAAAATAAAAGAATGTTTTTTAGAAGCTTCATTATCTCTAGAAATAAAAATAATTGATATATAAAAAAGCTAGTAACTTTATTACTTATAATTATAAGGAACTTAAAGATCTTAAGATTCTAGAAAAGCAGAAAAGAAATATACTTATTTATAAAGATTAGTAATAATTAATTAAGCTTCTTAATTTTTTTTCTAGTAAAGATAAGTAGCTGGTAGCTATTTTTTTTATTCTATAATTTTTCTATTAGTTAATCCTTTCTTGCTAGCAGGCTTTGACTCTTTTATTAATTATAATTCTTAATCTTCTTAGAATAATTTAAATATTTAACAGGTTTTTAAGTACTTTCTTTAGATATTTAAATATTTAACAGGTTTCTAAGTACTTTCTTTAGATAGATAAACTTTTTGTTAAATAGTAGATCTGACCCTTTTTAAATTTTTTTAATAATCTTTTCTATTTTATATTTTTTTAATCTACTTAATTTTTATTATTTTTAGAGTTCTTGGTAGGCTCTAGTAGTAATATATAGAATATTAGATATATTAATATTTTTTTAGATAATCCTAAATAATAGTTATTATTAGCAAGTTTTTTAGTAATTTAGAATAATCTATATTTTCATATAATATTGTGTTTGTTACTTAGTCTCTTATTTTAAATATTAAAAATTTTCTAATGATTTATTATAGTAGGTGTCACAGTCCTATGTGCTGTGATCATGAGCCAACACAGATTACAGAGCTCATCGTGTGATTTGTCATTCATTGTGTACACCGGTGTACACGATGAATGATTCTGCCAGCCCTGACCGCCTACTGGATCAAGCTAAGCTCCGTTTCGCGAAGACTTCCCACAATCGATCTCTCCATGTACATAATTCTCTTCTCTATGCTTAGGATGCTGAATATGAGCGCCAGAATCGTCGTTTAAATATTCTGATTGGCTTGCCGTCTTAGTGGGTAAACTTAGTCTCTCTTTTCAAGAGTAGGTATATCCTTATATTTCTATTATAGTAAGATTTTAATTTCTCTTCTAATTATCTAATATCTTTAGTAATAATAAAGTATAATATTCTTAGTTTCCTTGCCTAGATAGTAGCTAGTTCTACTTGTCTTTTTTTACCAGTAAATCTATCTAATATATCTTTAAAACGAAATATGATTTGATTGCTCGGATGAAGTGATGATTGTTGGTGGTTAAGCCACCAGGAATCTAGAGATTATTACCCTGCTTGAAGGCAGCAATATTAGGCAAGAATATAATACAAGATAAAACAGGCAGTTGCAGGCTATAATTATAGTATTATAGAGGATTATAATATATGCCCCCCTAGGAAAAATTAATGCCCTTGTTAATATCTATTTTTTATTAATTTTTATATTAGTGGATAAGTTCTTTGTATCTAACAAGGTCTTTGGCATCTATCTACTAATTATTTGTTAGGCTATATTCTTTTTAATAAACAAGGTATTAGAGGTGTCAGGTTTGGTTATAATTCTTATAAATATAATATCTTATAATAATTTTTAAATTTTATAGCTATTTAATATTAATACTAAAAAATAGGTAATATAATATTTTACTAGTTATAGTACTAGGCAAAGAATCTATAATAATAATACTAATAAAGAGTTAATTAATCTATTACAGGCCTTATATATATATATATATATATATAGTATAACTTTAATAGTCTATAATATATATTTTAACCGACCATTAGTTTATAGATATAGTTAAATAATACTTATTATATTTTTTTATTAATTATACTATATACTAAATTTAAAAACTAGGTATACTAGGAGTACTAGAATAATTACTAAAATTTATTATAAAAATCTTCTAGAGAGACCAATATAGTAGGCTTTTACTATTCTACCTTAAGAAAAAAAAAAAGAAAAAAAAAATAAAATTATTAAAGAGCCCTGGCTATTTTACCTAGATTAATATATAAAAATTTATTTAAATTATGGTCACCAAGGCATTAAGAAATATATTTAAAATTTATATAGATTTATTTTATATTAAGGATATTAATAGCTATAATAATATATATAATAATATCTAAGCTACTAAGCTAATATTTTTTATTAATATAAATTATATAGTAGTCTCTAGCCTATAGTTTCTATACTAATTTTAATAATACTATTATAATAGACTTTATTACCTATCTACTACAGATCAGCACCTATAATATCTTATTAATTATAATTAATAAATTTACTAAGTATCTAGAACTAATCCCTGGCTTATCTAACTAGACTACTTAATAATAAAATATAGCTCTTATTAAATACTTTTATTCCTATAATTATGATATTCTATAATACTTTATTTTCGACTAAGATATATATTTTATATTAGAATTCTGGCAGATAATAGTTTCTACTCTTAGATTAAAATAGAATTAATATCAAGATAGTTAAGGTCAAGATTATTATTAGTTATTATATTTAGTAATTTTATAAATAAGTATAATAAAATATTAGTAATAATATTCTCTTTTCCAGGCTTGTAAAAAACCTAAAATTAGAATTATTAAATATATTATAATATTTATACTAAACAGAGATTCAGCTTTTCTAAAATAATTATATTAAGAAATATATAATTAGTAATTTTTTAATTAATATATAATCTATATAAATAACTACAGGGTAATTTAATACTTAGATTAAATAATATATTTTTATAATACTTATACTAGGCAAGAAACTTTAAATTTAGTTAATTATATTTCTTGGTATCTATAAGGCCTTAAGATAAGAATATTATTAGATAGACTTATATATAAAAAATTTTTACAAAGGATTTTTAGTTACTCTATAATCTAATTTAGTATAGAAAGCTATAACTCTAAATAATATATAAGATATATTAATATCCAGATAAAGCTATCTTATTAGGTTAAAATAAGTTAAAAATAATAACTTACTAAATATTTTTTAAAAATATTTAAAGATTTATATTTTAGCTTCAGTAGGATTAATAATATATATTAATATATTTATCTACTGGCACTGTCTTTGATTAGACTATTTTTTAATAATATTGTTCTATAATACTCTAAAAACATAGTATACTTAATATATTTTTAATATAATATTATATTAAAACTAGCTTATTAGTCCTAGATATATTTCTAGCTTATATAATATTTTTAAAAATATAATTTTTCAGATAGTAGCTATCCTTTCTTCTAGTATAAATAGTCTAAAAATATTAATATATTAACAAAGTAGTTTAAAAAAAAAAACTAATATAAGCTTTAATTAGTTCTAATTTTATATTTATATTTTCTAATCTCTAGAATACTAATTCTGGATAAATTAGATATTTACTAGAATTTTCTAATAACTAAGTTATTAATATAAATTTTATAGAATTTTTATAAAATTTCTCCAAGTTTAGGTCTATTTATTACTAAATATATAGAACTAAATTAATATAGCTTATTATTAATATATATAATATTCCTTATAATATATTATTACTATTAAATAATTTTAATATCTATATTTAATAGGCTACTAATAGAAGAATCTATATATAATAATAATAATATAATATTCTTAGAATATTTATATAATCTTTTCCTGCAAAAATACTAGGTAGAGATTAGAAATTTATTTTTTATTAATATGATAAAGATTAATAATAATATAATTTTTTACTTTAGCTTGCTATTAGGTCCAGGATCAAGATTTTTATAGATAATAAAAATAAACTATATAAAAAATATTAAGCCTTTGATTTTTAATATTTTATTTTATTAATATAATAGGTTAGATATCTGGTCAATCTTTTTATATTTTTTTAGGCTAATATTATAAATATATAATTTTGAAAACTAATTTTTTTATCCTTTTTTTAATAGGATCTTTATTAATTTTCTAGAATATCAATCTGGCTAATAGTCAGAGATTTTTTATATATTAAATTATTTAATTATAGCTTGAAATCTAGTAATAATCTCAGGCTTATACTTAGAAATTATTATTATTCAGTAGAATTATAATATTTTCTCTGTTAGATTTATTAAAAAGCTTAGATTAGTCTAGCTTAGGCCTATTATTCCCAGGCTTATTCTTATCTTATTTTTTCAAGATTATCTTTCTAGTCTTTCTTAAGAATAATATAATATATACTAATAAAATATTAAGTTATATATCAATAATATAACTCCCTGGCTGGACCAGGTATTTTAGAAAAGATATTAGAAAAATTTAAAGCTTTTAAAAAAAATATATTATATCCTTGTACTAGTTCTATAGTATAAATACTAATATAATAGACTATAATATAATCAGAATTTAGTATAGTACCTAAGTAAATATAACAAGCTATAACTACTAGTTTATCTATATTATTATTTTAATAAAAAAGAATTTATAGTCTACAAGATAAATATAGATAGTAAACATTTTAACTTTTATTTTTCATATAAATCAGGTACAGGGATCCTAGGTAATTAATTAGTAGTTTAAGAATATAGTCTTGTTTTTTAGGCAGGTTTATAACTTAATTAAAATTTATTCTCTAGAGTAGGACTAGATAGTAACTTATTTCTATATAATAACTAAAATAATTTTTATTCTATTCTTTTAAAAATAATAAACTAGGAAAGTCGCTTCTAACAGGAACTAATAAAAATTTTTAAAATTGAAATAAAATCTTTTCTAATCAGGACCTTTACTATAATTAATATATTTAGTTATAAATTATTATCTAGATAAGCTTAAATATTTATCTTGGCAGAGTTATATTTATTTTCTAGTATATTAAAAAATATAGTAAGAATATAGTAATTTTATTAGATAAATTTTCTAATATTTTTAATTATAATTTAGTCAGATATTTTTTTTTATTTATATATTTTTAATTTTTTTAGGCAAAGTTAGTATTAATAATTATCTAGAAATTCTAGTAATAACGATCTTGTACGACGTACGATGTTATTGTTATCATGGCCTGTGACTGACTGTTTTGTGTTGTGTTCTTGCCTAATGTTGCCGCCTTCGAGCGGGGTAATGATCTCTAGTTCCTGGTGGCCTAACCACCTA
>JAAXYA010000181.1:0-17079 GCA_013305525.1 Aspergillus quadrilineatus
CCTCCATTGGATAATTATCGTTGATAGTCATCGCTTCGTTGTAGCTAGAGAACCCCGACGTTAGATCACGTCTTACACCAACCATTCTTACTTGTTGTAAGTATCCAGTTATTTGGAAGCCCTGGTTCTTGGTACCAAGTAGCCTGATATTCTTTGGCCTTCAAGATAACTACTAGTGGTATTGAAATCCCTTTAGAGCTTATATATTTAATAATTGTAACCTATTCCTGGTTACCCTGAATAACTATACAAGGTCTCTTACTGCACTCTACTACAGTAATAACTTTTGATATAGTATAAACCTCTATTGCAAAGCCTGTTTCATCAAAGTTCCAAATATTATCTTTATATATACCATGCTCCTTGATAACCTTTTTAACTACCTTGAGAAGTTAATATAACAGCTTTAAAATAAGAAGGTTGCTTGGAAGACTATAATACTGCATGTACTAGAGGCAGCAAAGGCAAAGCTCTTATATTATTATAGTAAGACTGACAAGATATATTATAATATCTTTGTAATTAGCATTATTATTACACCTTCTAACAAGCTCTAATTCTTTTCTACACAGGAGTAGGAAGGTGGCTGGCATGAATAGTATCATGAAAGTCTGAGAAACTATCTCAAGCAGTATACAAGGCAACTTTCTGATCTACCAGTACTACCAAGCAATTAACTAGCATCTAGAAGTCTATCCCAGATAGAGATACTAGTTTCAAATAGGGCTTCTTAGCAGGGGATAAGGTCTTGCTCCTCTTAGTCAAATCTAGATAATAATAAGCTTATAAAATATCTTGAGAGTAGTAAGTACTGTTTAGTAGCTCTAATATTTAATACTGATATAAGATACTAGGCATAGTTAGTATATTACTAAGAGCTTTCTGGAAAGAGCATGAGCATGAGTTCCCAGCACTATCAAGACTTGCTTGGGATGTTCTTGCCATCCCAGCTAGTAGGGCTGGTATTAAACATCTTTTTAACTCTGCTCATGATATTTATTACTATTACTATGGACATCTTAAATCTTGCATGATTAAAGATTTAATAATATAGATATATATATCAAAGTTTGAGCTGGAACAAGAGCAGCTAGACCTGATAAAAGAGTATCTTCCAGCCAGCAAGGTTGCTGCTATATAAGAGGAGAGAGCTCTTCTTTAACTACAGGCAGACCTTGAGCCTGTCAGTAACAATAAAGAGGATGGTATTAGTAATATTCAGACTCAAATTCAAGAACAGACAAAGAAACGACAATGTTCAGGGACAGGGGAAGATAAATTAAGAGATAAACAGTATATATAACAGCCCTATAGGCAAAGTAATAAGATAGAGCCCCCCCTGCTACAGAATAAGATAATAGCACAGGGAACTAAAAGAGCTCGGAAAGCTCTAAGAGGGTTTGAGGACTATGAGATTATCAAGCCATAGTTAGCCAGCTGCCATGGTGCCTGGCCGGTTATCCTAAGCACCATGCTTAGGATAAGCTGGATCATGGAGCCAGCCCAAGCCTTATCCTGGGCATGGTGCCTGGACTGAGTATTGGTTCTACTACTGCTAACTACTCAGATAGCTGAGACTTCTAGAGCTCTGGCTTCGAGCTACATCTTGTCTTGTCTATGCATCTGTTGATAGCCTGAGTCTGTAGCCTGTCTGTTATCCATTATTAAATAAACTCCCAAGCCTGTACTTGACAGTAGCAGATTAAAAGTCTACTAAATACAGCTAAATACATTGTTGGCATCAAGATTCTCATGTTTAAACTGTACTTGATACACCTCTTGAACAATATATTATAGACAAAACATGCATAAATTATGCAGTAACCAATATAGTCATGTTTGCTTTGTTTATCTATCCACAAAATATCCAAATCCGCATTGCGGATACCTCCTAATATCCATATCGTATCGCTGCGGATATTTGGATATCAGATTACATCTATATCCGCGGATATGCGGATTTGGATATGCGGATTTGGATATATCGCGGATGTTGCCGCAGTCTAATCACGAGCCTGCTAGCTATATTTGTGCGATCCGGGCAGATCTACCGGAGTCTGATCATAGTGACCTTTTCGGTCCAGTTGGGAGTATGCTTGCCCGGACACGTGCTCTTACACAGGGCTTTATACTAAATCTTGGATAAGCTGGTATATGCCCTTTTATTGCTTAGGTATTATACATTAACAGGCAGCCCCTTTAAGATATGTTTTTATTAGAGATAATCCTGCTTGGCAGTAGTCTGGGTAAACAAGAATATTAAAATAATACTTGCATATAACTTTAGGTTTACCAGTTTTCTTATTGTTAACTGTTATGTGGAGTCATATATTGAGGGGGAAGATGTTGATTCTCCTAAGCTTGACGTTTCACGATCCTAAAGATGTCGACGGTTCGAAACAACGGACATCCAGGATGATTAGTAGAACATATAGGTCCCTCCAGCGACCGGTCGTTCGACAAATACGGCGCTATATGCCGCAAATGCCATGGGAAGGCAAAAGCAAGCTCGTACAAACAGATGGATAGCTCATGATGATGGTCTGTCCACACAAGAGGCAATGGAGCTCGAGGAAGTTCGTAATGGTTTCTTCCAGGCCATACCTGGTCCACACAGGCCACCAGCGCAGGATGCGCAAGCACCAAAGGCACGGGCATTACCCAAATGCAGTGCTTGTAATCAAAATGGTAAGATGCTCGGAATAGCGTTTATACAAACAGCTTTTGGAGTGTCTGGGGCAGCTACTGGTGAGATCCCTGGTTTTCTGCACCCTGACTGTAGGGGTAAGATTCTCATGATTGTCAGATGCCCTCTCTCCTTTTTGTATTAGCCTCTGCAACTATAGCCAACAAGGTCTGGCGCAACGCACAGCCACCACCCAAACACGCGATTTATATTGATTAATATAGTGAACTAAAGCGGGGTAGGATCTGTCACTAGAGGCTCTCGAAGAGTTATCAGCCGTCCGTAGTGAAGTTTTTCCGGCGAGAAAATAGCATATGCATTAATCCGCGATCAAAGATATAATCGCCGCAACCAAACATGCCCTTTCTGATGCAAATCAGCCTCCTGCTGCGATTGCACCTTCGCAGCCCAGTTACATATAATTTCTTTACGAAAAACACTGGAAGCTAGGAGAGGTAGGCCAGAGACACTCGCCGTGCACGAAAGGCGGAACCCGTCTCGAGCACAGATATACAGCTCACAATTTGAATATGATTGATTTATCCGTACGTAGCCTATTATTTAAGCCCGGACATGGCTTCAGAAATTCAAATAGCCGCTCCATAAGTGACTTTGCCTTTCTACCACAACTCCGGCTGCGGGAAAGCAACCATCCCTCTTCGTCGCAATCCTACGCGACATATACAACCACCCGACCTGGTCTCAGTGCACGAGTTCTTCAGCACACTTATACCCGAGGACGAGGAGAAAAACGATATTGACCCCGCCATTCGGACGTTCAGTTCATTGAAAGTCTCCTACGCCCACCACAAACCCAGTCTTGTTAACTTCAGAACAGACCTCGAATCTGTAAACCTGCCCGGGGATCTCCCCTTCCCTCTCCTTAACGCAGGACAATTATCGCGCTCCACGATGCTAGCCCGGACCCCCAGCCCGCTGCCATCGGCCCTGCGGTCAGCTAACCTTTGGCGCAGGCGCATACGTGGATCTCATCTACGTAGGCCATCCGGCAAGGCAATACCCCAAGCTCAGCCTAATCTCCGACGCGCTCTACAGCTGCCAAGGTGGGGACTATCGCGCCATCACAAGCCCCATTTCCGACCGCGACCTGGAGAAGAAAAATGCGGGCGCCATCGCTACGGGGAGGAATGGGCGAACTCTAGAAAGTCATCGCAGAGTGGTTCTACGAGCATGATAGCACGGCACTCTAACTCGGCTTCCTGTCTAGCCATAGCTACAAACATAAGCTGAGTAAAGAGGAAGACCGATCTTTTGATCATTTTGGCCAGATCCCGAGGAAATATTTCGCTACGCATGCCATTGACGCTGCAGATGCGATTCGCGATGTATTTGTCCAGCTTGCGAAGACGCCGTTGCGGTTTCAGGGTACCAGGTAGGGGAATCTGGAACTTGAAGTCCCGGATGCGTTGTAGGAGGCGTTTTACAAGCGGTTTGGGAGGCCGAGTAGTACCTCTGATAAGTCCAGGAGGTATATAGAGTTGTTGTGCGGAATTGGAGCGGGGAAGATGCTCGGGTGTGGTCAGGTTAACCCGCTTGCTTTGAACACGTGTCCGGCTTCCTCTAAGGGGGCGGCATTGGGAGGCGTGGTTTTTGAGTATTAAGGGGGTGATCTTGTGGTTGTGGAAACTGGATTTCAGGTGCTTTGGGCTGTGATTATGTTGTTGCAGCTTCCTTTGAAAGTTAAGATTATCGAGTGGGGGAGTAGGGTCTAGAAGTACCGGGATCGCTTGGATGTTTGTATATGAGGTGATAGTAACAGGATAAATCGACCTCTGCATATTGTATGTATAATCGGTCTATCTTTGCTGGGCGATTTGTAAATTATTTTTCAAAGCCAAGGTGTTAGCACTCTCTAACCCCATAATACATGTCTATCCTGCCCTTGTGGTTACCCTAACTAGATAAATTCAAGAGCGCAGCTGCCAAGCGACAACCTAAGCTAAGATTACCCAAATAATGTATTGCTTTAACCAAATTTGAGAAACAGAACTTTAGGCTAGGGTATAATGCCAGGTTATCAACAGCTTAAATGCTTGATAATGACCATTCAAGCCCATAAGGTCTTCTGCAGCCTTGTACCCCGAAATGAACCGTGGACCCAATTATCAACTCATATGACGCCACAGCAAAGCCCCGATCAGCACAAACCATCAAGATTTATGAATAAAATGCCTCTTAAGGCTCGAATAGTATAGCAGCTGACCCAAAAAGATGTAATGCCGGTGTCCCGTGCTCGTTTTGAACAAAGTAAGTGGATGACTGCAGGCTACAGCCTTGCGAAAGCTGCAGCCGATTTGGGCATGATACATCGCTCTATCCCTCTTATTAAACAATACTGTTCTTTCAAAATGTTTGCTTCCGCTTCCACTTTACGTGTTGATAATTCAAAGACAGGTAAGATGAAGGAGGGTGGGATCCAATGACCACACCACCTACGAGGCGCGGCCATGACAAAAGGAGGTATATAAGAAGGCCAATCCCGTCTCTTCCCAGCTTGCTCTCTTCTCTTTCTTATGATCTGAGTACTTCTCCAGCAATAAAACTCCACTTATTTAGTTTCGAACAAAGACACCCTGAATTACTTATTCCCATCTCGCTGCTAACCAGGCCACAACCTTAAGACCAATCATGTATTAACCCTGCATTTTCTGGACCCTCATGTCACATTGCGCTAACTCATCTGCTTTACTAGGTGCTTATACAAACTAAAAACCACATCTGGTGGCACTATCACCTTCAACTCCAGGAAAGATGCCTGGCCCGAAGAGGCTCTTACCGACGGTGCAGAGAGAACAGAGGACTGTGGAAGCAGCGAGTGCGAGTACTCTGATAATTGGCGCATGGATAAGTAGCGCTGAAGAGGGGAACAAGGGCAATAGCCTCAATATGATCTGATGCGGTGGGGATTAATGGTTGTTCAGTTTCTTTTAATAGTTTAGCTTGTTGGTGGACAGTCAAGGTGATGGGTAGCTATGGTGGGGTATGGAAGAAGTATTTTCAGTAGGATTAATGCAAACTCAATACATCCTGCATAATGAACCTCTATCTTCTCTGTACGGATTCTAGCGGGGTTTCAAAAAATGCATAAATCGACGAAGAAACAGATAAGACAATATGTCAGGATTGAAGCCACCGACGTGCTTGAGGAACACAATCTCTGCAATTACCAAACCAAAGCCTATAGCTCAAAGAAACCCTCACATTGTGCATGTCATTTCTTTTCGCCTCCGATTGAAGAATGCTACTGTCAATGAACATACCCTTGCAAGTTACGCCGCTACATTCTCCTGCTTCCAACCCCGGCTGCTCTGTTTCCCTTCATCAATCTGACAGTCATTTTGGAGCCCACACTCACATCTAGCTGCAAATCCGATATGATCCAATAACTGAAATGGTATCCCTATGTGCCCAGAGGTAGCTGGACACGATGTACGGAATGTTTCATCGATGGAACGAGTTGTTATAGAAGGGTCTGCCTCACAGGTCATTCCTAACCCTGGTTGCTCTATGGTAAGCTCCGCTGCCTCGACTGACTTACCAGTACCTTATCCCTTAGCCACGTCTAAATAGTGTGGAGATAGTCACGGTCCTTGTAGGAACTCACAGGAGGAAGCAGGGCCAAGATATACAACTACAGCTTTAATGTTAATTAGATACAGTAACTTACGCATTTAGCCCTCTTGGCAACCCAGCGGATTGCCTCGTCGGGCTTTGGATTTGTCAAAAATATTCAAAACCCAGTGGATTATTCAAAGGTCCAACCGAACCCAATTCTTGACGGGTTGGAGCGGGTTTAACAAGTGTAGCCCATGTATACCGACTCATACCCACACTGGGATCTAGTATCAGATGCCACTCACATGTAGATACCAGCATTATTACGAGGAGTGTTAGTGTGTACATAAGGTATTGAAACCAATATATGAGACTACCTCAAAACGGATAACAACTAATATTGGGGGTTAGTGACAGGTCGTCAGATGCTATACTTCGTGCTAATGGCCCCTTATTATATCTAGCGTGTTAAAACAATAAACAGGACTCAAGGAACCTTATTAGGTAGAGCGATTTCGCTAGATGTTCTTAGACTAAATTGTTTATGATTATGCTATAGCTTGTGGAGATAGCAATACTCATACATGACCTAGTTCCTAGCTACTAACATGGATACAACGGGTTGGCGAGTCAATGCAGCTAGGTCAGTCAAGACCTCGCTGGCGACCACAACAACTATGGCGACTGCTGTAGCCTGGCTCTGGATCCCAGCCTCAAAAAACCTTCCAAGCCTCATCTGTCTCATCCGGATACGCCCTCGGCGGCCGCACAAAGAAATCGTACCAGCCCTCCACAATCAACCGATCATAAACCGAAGTAATGTACTCCTGCTCTAGCAGCATCCAGTCAACAAACGGATTCACGGTCCCCTCAATCTCTGAAAACTGATAGGACCCCTCCTTATCATTATCAACTTCAGGCACCCAGCGCCTATCATACTCCTCGAGATCCCAGTGCGCCGGGAGTAGCGTAACAGGGACCTGGCCGCACTTCAACGGGTCGCTCGCAGCAGCCTTGTACTGCGCTAGAGACATGTTGTCTACCACCAGGCAGTATGTATACTGCGGCGCGCCAATCTTGGAGATGGCTTCGGCTCCGGCGCCATCGCGTGCATTGCTTACATCCCGGACCCAGGACTGGAAGTGGGATCGTACCGTGGCGCGCGGGGCATGGTTTAGGTTTGTTTTGTCTTGGATCACTGGGCATTTGAAGAATGATCCTAGGCTCTCGCGGCGGCCACACTCTTCTAAGGACTCTTCTGCGTGCTGATACAGCGAGGCCATGAAACCATCCCACAGTTTGTCGTCCTCGTATGTCGTGCGATAGATTGGGAATCCCCATTTTAGGTGACCTGAGCGGTTCATTCGCGCTGCGACTCGAGAGTATGGGGTCTTGGGGTCAAGGTCCAGAGCGCTGAATGGTGGTGGTAGGCCCCAATGTTTTCTGCTCATTTTCGCGGTTGATGTTGAGAAGGTGAGGCCTGGATGGTGTTTCCGCAGAGTTGGCTGGATATTGGTGGATCTGATTACGGACTGAGACCACAAAGTAAGGCTCGAGAATGTCAGAGGTGTACGTGTAAAGTGGGTTATACGGAGCCACATCGCGAGCACATGGCAGACATGGGAAGAGGGGGCTGAAGGATGAATATGAATAAAGGGGTAGGGGGCCGGAGGCGCCTCGATGTGTATATGTTCGACCCGGATGCCGCTATACCTCATTAGTGCTATTCTCTCTTTTTCGTAGGACCCGACTGCTCAGTTTCCCGTTCTTTAATTATTCCTTTTGTACTAACAGGCGTAGCTAGTTTGTCAATTTATGCTAACCTAACAACATCTTTAGTGGTGCGCAGTCCGCTCAACCTTCACATTATTGGAGCATCCAAAGGTGTGATAGCTTTTCTTCCTCGAATTTTAGGCTTTAGAAACTGCACTCTAATATCTATTCCAGTTTTATGGCCCCAACGCTCTTCTAATGAAGACGAAGTAAGAAATGTGGTCTATCCTACCGTTGATCTAGCTGGTATTTCTGAAGACTTATTGCAATAAGATCTAACGCCTCACGGCTTATACCTCGCGGCGGTCACTTCCGTTATTACGCTTTCGGCATAGAGTTCTATGCAGAGATTGAACCTGAACTGAGTTATAAGCAACTTTCTTTGCGTTCATTTTCTCTTCTTCTTCGGAAAAAAGTGAACGGCCAGGTATATTGGCACCGCTTGACTAAAGAGGATGAGAAAAGCGCGTTTACAGTTGATGATGATTTCATTTACCCTGACCCCTCGTCAAAGCAATATACACGCTACCCACAACTATATATCTCTGGTTATGTACATGTAGGTTAGGATTAGCTAGAGCAGAGCCAGGGCAATGAGGGATTGACGCCGTTCCTTACGCAAGCACCGACGCGTCACTTCAGCGGTCTTGCTTGGAGAGGCCGAGCTAGCCGCGCCAGCGGTTATATGATGTCCCTCCTGGCTGTCGTGTACATAGAGATTTACTAGCAATCCCTTCAGTATCAATCGAGCCCCCTTTGTTGGTCGATTATCATTGAGTCATCGCTTCGTTGTAGCTAAAGAACCCAGACGTGAGGGCACGTCTTACACTTCTTCAATAGCCATCTTGACCCTATCAAAATCTGCATAAACAACTGCCCTGATTCCCTCTTCACACGTGTACCGTGAGGTAGACTTTCACCTTAAACCCTACCCCCTTTATTAAGGGCCACTGACATCTAAGATGGCCTCAGAGATACACCACAGAGATACCGATAGTGCTGAGATCAGACAAACAAGCCAACAAACCAAGCGCAAACCCCCGTTACGAACACAGTGCGCGATCAAAACAGCGTTGCACTGACGCTTTCCTGACTAGATGGTGCAGAAATATCTCCCTTACTTTAGCTTCTCATCAAGGTGGCTATTACTGTGGTCACAATGATTCATCTAATGACCTGAACGAGGCGATATTGCTGTTGCTTTCCATGGAAAACCTCAACCTGACGTCATGTGTGTACACACCACCACGGGTATGCCATTCAACGGATAAGTATAAAGGTAACCTTTGGAGACTGGCAATTAGCGCGATAATCTGCATTATCATCTTCTTTTGGTTGGGTAATAAATAAGCAGCACGAAAGGGTACGACAATGAGTGAAACAAAGACAAAGTCCCTAGACAACGTGTGCCAGTCTAAAGTAGCAAAGTATGGCTCCAAGGACGGGCTCGCCGACATTGAAAATGTCTGGGACATAGCCAACGACTTCATCGACGTCTTAGAGGATGTAGCCAACCCCCTCAACTGGCTAGACCTCCTCAGCGACGGCATGACATTATTCGGCATGGGCCAAAACCGCGACAACAGTTCGCAGAAGCTCGATGAAATACACAATATTCTTGACAACATGGGAGGAACGCTAGACCAGATTCGTGACATTGTCGGCGACACCAACGCTTCTCAGCAAGACATCATCAATATGCTAAACAACATTATGGGACAGCAGCAGGCCAATACGGAGCAGATTCTAGATGCTATTAACAGTGTGTCTTCACAGTTGTCACACATGTGAGGAAATATCCAGAATTGGTTCGCGGCCTTGCAGCAGCAGTTAAATGCGATGCAAGGCATGCTAGAGGGTCTGGTAAATGCAATGAAAGGACTGTTTGATAAGGTTGAGGAACTCCAAATACATGTGGACTGGGGATCTATCGTGGGTTCCTTCACAGAGTACCAGCTCCGGATCGCGTATGCCGTCGAGATTGCCCAGAATCTCTCTACTGTTCCGGATAAGAGTGGCGGGAGGTTGAAAGGTGACCAGAAAGATGGCAGCGACGGCGACGCCGGCAATGACCCTACACCCATTCGGTATGACGTCCAGGAGCTTAACGAGTGGGCCAGGAAGACCTGCGATCTCGCCACTGGTCTCACCTATTACCTGTACGCCCTTAATTGTCTGATCATAGGCAATGCCATTGGCGGAAGGCCGCTTACAGACCTCTACTTTCCGCTTTTCGAACGCGATCCCAATATGGGCCCATGGGTTGGTCGGTTTTATGACTACCTAGTTGCACTGCAGGCACAAGGGTTTGGCGTTCTAGGAAAAGCACGACAGTATCTTGGGATGAAGCAGATTGATATCCGGAGCCAGCTATGCAGCCGAGTAGAGACTCAGCTCCCCACTGTGATGAAGAGCTTCCAAGCATCCCATTTGGACTGGAGCGGCTGGCACAACGACTATAAATTTGTTGGGGAGTACGAGAATACCAAAGTGACATACGGGGAGAGCTCCCTTATGGTGACTTCGGCGACGAGGGTTGTTTGCGGCATTGAAGTTGACCTAAACTCCCGGAAGTTCTTTCTCCGAACTGGGACGGTCATCCCCGGCACGACACGCGTCACCGACATCACAACTGAACAAAAACTGTATGGTGACGACTGAGACGGCAAGCCAATCAGAACATTCAAATAACCATTCTGGCGCTCATATTCAGAATCCTAAGCATGGAGAAGAGAATTATGTACATGAAGAGATCGATTGTGGGATGTCTTTGCGAAGCGAAGCTTAACTTGATTTGGTAGGCGGTCAGAAATGGCAGGAGTCAGTTCATCGTGTACACCGGTGTACACGATGAAGCTGACCAATCGCACGACGCGCATTCCGGGCACTGTGCTCAGAATGAGCTCTGTAATCTATGCTGGTTCACGATCACGGAGCGTAGGACCGTGACACTGCCGAACTTTGATATCGGTGCCCAGCAGATCCGTAACAACTTGTTAAGGATAACCGTCCGGGCTGGCTACCTTCCACTTGGCCAAAAGGTCACTGTGATCAGACCCTATGGTCTAATCTTCCCGGATCGCACCTTATATAGTTTATCCGTAACAGTGACACAGCACATACATTCTTGTACACAATAATTATAAGAAAAACAGCATAATATATGCATTCTAATAGTCTTGGCAGGTTTATATTATTTATACTAGTAAGGTTAACCGCGGTCACCGCAGTAATAACCTAGCTATAACCATAACCGCGGCTAACCGCGGTTATGCCGCAACCTAATCTAGATGATAGGATGTACTCAGAAAATTTTGGACAGAAGCAGCTCGAGCATCATTACACCAATCAAGGCGTACACGGTAAAAACGGAATTCAGCGATCTGATCAGAAGAACAAAGGCTTATACGTGGGATGACAAGGGTAATGGTTTACCGAATCTTTCTAGCACCATCCAAGGTGACCGTCAATTTTTGAAATCACATCCTTCCCCGTCGTGGTGTCGGTGATCACCATCATGATATGTTGATCGGGCCGTACTAGGATTCCCCCAGTCCGGTTTAAGTTCATCGAAAACCATTTTTGACTTCTTAACTCGAAATCTGTACCTAGGTGCCAGATATTCAAACGAAGATTCTTAGCTTCGCAGTACTTTTGGACCTGCGCTACATCAGAGCGAAGTGGAATATCTCTGGCGCCCAGAATGAAAGTGAAAGCATCCGGTGCACAGAGATCTAATGTACTCCATCGACGTTCTTCGTTCTGCTTCTCATCCAGTTCGGTCACATACGACACATCGATCGGCGCAGAAGGCAGTAACGAGCGTGTAGTTTCACTCGCCTTCGAAAGCTGGCTGGGGAATGAGATCCAATCATGTGGCAGGCGGGCCCCGGGTCTGAATTTGGGTGAGTAGTATGAGGCATCATGAGGAGGCTCAATAGCTCCATATACATAGCCAATATGTAGCCCAAGCTAATATCTGTTAATCTTATGTTCTCACTATCATACGTCGTGTTTATTTACTTACGTTGTCAAAATGTTCTCTCTGCCCTTTAATCCCATCGTCAATCTTCCTTCTCTGCACTGGGTCTGCTAGTGTAATCATCATATTGCGGCGTGCCTGGTCAGGATCGTCTACCCCTGCTGTGTTGAGGCTGCGCAAAAGAGTGAATATCTGCTGGCCGTTCTTGACACTTTGCCGCGAATAGGTATCGGCCACGCTTCTACGCTCACTTGTGTATGTGGAGAGAATCGATGCCCCGGCCACATTGTGTTGAATGAAAGCAAGTTTATAGGCCAAGTTATGGGCGTCTGCTATTCCACAGTTTAATCCTAGGCCTCCTGTTGGCGGAAATGAATGAGCAGCATCGCCGACACTTAAGATTGAAAATTAATAATGATTAATGCAGCGGAAGTCTCGTCAATCAGATACTACTCACAGGAAGATGTTGCCTTTTTGGAAAGTCTGCGCGATCTGACGCCTGAACAGCCATGGTCGAACGCTAAGGATATCAAAAGGAGTTTCCTGGCCAATAGCCGCTTGTATTTTGGCCCGACATAGATCGTCGGTCCAAGACTCGATGGGCTGCTTATTCGTGTCCACCTGACTGATGTGAACCTGTGTACCGTCGAGGTCGTAGCCAATAATGAATCCTGCCGCATTTGGGTCCATAATCCAGAATAACATACCCGTGCGATCACCGACTACGGGCCGTAAATTGGCATTAAAGTGGATGGTCATCATAGTCTCGTCGGATTCCTCGCCTCCAGACATAATCCCGAGGAGTCCACGGACCCTGCTCTTGTGACCATCGCATGCCACAAGATGTCGACATAGAACTGAGTGTAGGCGTCCTGTTGAGGATTCGTGAACGGCAGCTAGAACATGATTGTCTGTCTAAGAGATTGCAGGAGTTAATTAACTTGTTCTAATATTAATATGTACTGTCTGGGGCCTTTCGTATATACCTGCTCTATACCGTGGATACTGAAGCCTTTAAACAACGCAATATTTGGGTCTTGCGCAACATTTTCTGTTAGTTCTCTTTCTAGCACTGGTTGGGGAATATTGTGGATCATCTGTGAACTGCTTTCAGTACGAAATGTCTTTGTCTCACTATGAGATACGCTCTGGTTTACCTCCGGGGTGTTATCCAGCACAGCAGGTTCCATGCGTTCGTAAGGCAACCTGCCGACGGCATCGCCGCTGAGATTGGTGACAAAATTGACCCAATAGGCATCTTTACGAGGTGTTCCCAGCTTTCGGATGCGCGCCTCCCCCAGTCCGAATTGACGTAGGATCTCCAGCGAGCGCGGATTAATCGCGTGGGCTTTGGGTGCTGTCAGACGCTCGGGATAACGCTCTATAATCAAGGATCGAACTATTTTCAAGGAGTGGTTCAGTATGAGAAAACCCCGAGCCACCTTTGGTCCTATCATATTGATTTATCCCTCTTATACAAGAGCTTGGCCAAACTTACCTCCCAGGCGAGATAATAGTAACGCTTGCAAGAGGCCGCTCGGTCCACCACCAACAATCATCACAGGGACTGACCCGGGCAGGGCTGCCGCTGCATGAGATACAGAGTCCTCTGACGGTACCATTGAAAAAGTGTTAAATGACAGTGGTTTGTGTTGCTCTAGGTAAGTCTCGGGGTATTATGCCTATTATGTCTCCTCATATTCCTCCTCGCTCCTTCAAATTACTAATCCCGGAAGGCTCTCACGGTCTCGCCCCTGAAAGCTGGTCTTTATGGCTGTGCGCTAACGCATTCTAGAGTATATAGTGCTCGAGGACCATTCCGCCAGACTGATTTGCGCCACGCACTGCACCCTTGATGCGACGACCCATGCTCGTACATTTGACTAAGTTTGGAAGCCTCGCAATGCATTGTCCTACCTTAGATTGTCCAGATAATGCGATTCGGCTACAATTTTAATTATAAGTGATACTTCCGTGCATTAATACTGGTAATTTTTGTCGCTCCTTTTTCTTTTTTTTTTCTTTTTAAGTGGTTCACCTTCTTTTTCACAGACTCTTGACATCTCTCACCACATCCCTTCATAACCACTGTTCCCCATGTCGCATGAGTCGGATGAAGATGTTGCGGCGCATTTTCGCGCCGTGCCTGGAACAGAGATCCTGTTTGATCAAGGCTCCAACAATGGTGCCCTCGTTGATGTATCGCAACTGAAACATCGGACCAAGGGTGACTCGCGCGTTCTGCTCGTTCCCCAGCCATCGACCAATGACCCAAATGACCCATTGAACTGGGTATCGACCAAGAAGAACGTGGCCTTCTTCAATGGATGCTGGTATGCATTTATGGGTGCTATCACTGGCCCTATCATGGCAGCAGGTATATATAATCCCCAAGTACAACCTACGCGAAGACATAGCACTTACCATGAGTATTATACAGGCATGAACCAGCTCGCTCAAACTTTTGAGAAGAGCTCGCAGGTATTGACTTACGCAAACGGTGCTACACTGATCAACCAGGGTGTATGGAATATCGTCTGGATGCCTTTCGCAGTGAAGTATGGTCGACGCCCGGTATATCTTGCATCGAGTTTTCTGATGATCATTGCTTGTATTTGGCTGGCCGTGGCTTCTAATCAGAACTACACGGTGTTTATCGTGGGTCGTGCTTTCCTAGGTGCGTGGGAGGCTCCAATCGAGTCCATCGTGCCGTCCACTATCACGGATATGTTCTTCCTCCACAATCGCGGAGAGCTGGTCTCGATATATGGGTTAGCAGTGCTCGGTGGCAATGAGCTTGGTCCTATGTTCTCCGGATTCATCGTCCAGGCGTTAGGCATGGACTGGGCATTCTGGATCGTGGCGATGTTCATTGCCGCGAACTTCATCTCGATGTTCATGTTCATGACCGAGACTAAGTTTACTGGAAACCGCCCGCAGATCCTATCGAGTAGGGTTGCTCGGCCTAATTCCAGCCAATCCCCTAGCGCACCCGTTCTCAAGGAGAAGGAGGATGTCCTGGTGAGCAACGAGTCTCAAATGCTACCTCAGAGAACGTGGTTACAGGAACTTCAGTTCTGGAGCAAGGGTGACCCGGACGTCAACCTGCTACATGTCTTTTTGCGCCCCTTTGTTCTGCTCGCTTATCCCACCGTTGTGTGGTCATGCTTTGTCTATGGTCTGGCCCTGAGCTGGAATGTAATTCTCGGTGCTACCGTCGCCCAACTGTTCTCGCCTGCGCCCTATGAGTTTAACTCAAATGCCCAGGGACTCTTTTTCTTGTCCCCCTTTGTTGGCTCGTTGTTCGGAGTATACCTATCCGGGCCTTGTGGAGACTGGATTGCTAATTTCTTTACGAAGCGCAACCATGGTATCCGAGAGCCTGAGATGCGCCTGCCGACCTGCTTGGTTGCAGCCTTCTTTACCTTCTTCGGTGCTCTCTGGTTTGGCTTGTCTTACGAGCACCAGATGCACTGGGCTATGCCGGTTGTCGGTGCAGGTATTCTGTCAGTGGGCAGCCAAATGGGCACTACGCTGGGAATGAATTACGCTCTCGACTGCCATCAGGAGGTATGTTTTTTTTTTTACAATAAATCCCTCCCCTCCCCTCTTTTGTTTTTGCTTTTGAAAAAAGGGCTAATTTTGTCCGCGATCCGCAGCTCTCGGTCGAGATAATGGTGACCATCGCCGCACTGAAAAGCGCAATCGCCTGGATTTGGACGTGGGTGATCAATGACTTCGTCACGGCGAGCGGCGCTCTCTCCGTATTCATGACGGTTGCTGCCATCAACGTGGCGATATACTTAATCTACATCCCCTTCTACTACCGTGGCAAGCAAGTTCGGATGTGGATTCACCGGGCGAACTTCTTTGAAGCCACCGGACTACAGTAGCCCATCAGGCGCACACTGAACTGACTCTAATTATGCAAATCTACAACACGGCACGGGGGAACACGCGTATCCCTGGCGGTGGCAGGTGGCTGACATGGGGTAGATGGCTATCCGGATAGCCTTGGGAGGATGAGTGGTGGAAATTAGTTGACAAGGGTCTAAATGGGGCCATTCGTTGTATAAGTGGGGGCCAATCTACGTGCTGATTATTTAAGCTTCTGCGGGCGTCGGCCGAATCCGGGTCTTTAATGTACAGAATAGCTTTTCAGCCCCACCTAGAGCAAGTTTAGTTCCCCTTTACGCCAGACTATTACGACAAAACTGCAACAATCAAAATTTCATGTAAGCGCTAGTATATGACCGGCAGAAAACTAGATACATAATAAGCCTGCTTAGTTTCACTACCACTGGCTGGTAGTTACTCGTCATGAGCACCACGAAGAGGTGCAAGCCTTGCTCAGGGTACTGTTTACAACGCCCGTACAACTAGGCATGCTGGTAGTGGTGCTGGTACTCTGCTTGTAAACAAAAATTTGTACATACCTTATAGCTGGATGGGATTATTAGGGCCCCCTTTATTATCATCATTATCCTCCTCCTCCTCCTCCTCCTCCTCCTCCTCCTCATCTAAGTTGATTTGGTTATCAGCTGCACCTGCCTCCCCTGAACATATATTAAGTAGGTAACCATGATACTGTCCATTCCTCTGAGGCTGACCATTGCCAACAGCATCTACAGTCTTCCAATTCTTATCTTGTACAGAGCAGCAAGAGCCATGGTCAGGCCACTTGTAGTTGCCGCAAGCTCCCCCAAATACTCCTGGAACATGGCAGCATTCAGGAAAGCAAGTTAGCCTTGTATACCTTGGCAGGATGTACAAGGGACCTCCAAGCATTGCCCCCGTGATTAAATAAGAAGGGTATTAACATACAAGTCTTGTCTGCTGTCAACCTGCGCTGCAGTGACCTTGCCAGGGTTTACTGCTATTGCTTGGCCCAGACGGGCTAGCAGATTCTTTTATAGGTCATTATGTATGTAGTGTGTCAATAAACAACCCCTAATAGGAAGGACCGGGTTCTGGCCTGGAGCTGTTTGTAAGACGTGATCTAACGTCGGGGTTCTCTAGCTACAACGAAGCGATGACTATCAACGATAATTATCCAATGGAG
>JAAXYA010000182.1:0-17066 GCA_013305525.1 Aspergillus quadrilineatus
CTGCTGAACCTGCTGAACCTGCTGAACCTGCTGAACCTGCTGAACCTGCTGAACCTGCTGAACCTGCTGAACCTGTCAAACCTGCAGAACCCATGGAGTCAGCTGAGCAGATAAAACTAGCTAAAGGGGATACCCAATAACCAACCCTGATAGCTCCAATCAGAACAAGATGATCAGTATCCTTTGAGGATGAAGAAAACCTACAGCTGCCACCCAAAATCCAGGACCTGACATGCATAGTATATGAGACTGACCCTGTTGTGTGGTCAATTTTGAAGGTACTTGCTACTAGACAGGCCCAATACCCAGATATCACCTTAGCAGACTGCAAGAGGAAAGGGAGCCTCCTGTTTTACCAGAATCACCTGTATATCCCAGATAATAATGACTTAAAGGCAAAACTAACCTGCTTAACCCATGACAAACCAACATCTGGCCACCCTGGAAGAGCCCGCACATACAAACTCCTAGCCTGAGAATATTATTGGCCAAATATATACTAATATATAAGCCAATGGATTAAGAACTGTCATACCTGTTGGAGAATCACCCCCTCTTGTAAGGCCTGGCAAGGGATCTTGCAGCCACTACCTGTTCCTGAACGCGCCTGGCAAGATATCTCCATGGACTTTGTTACCCACCTGCCTACCAGCCAAGGCTTTGATTCTATCTTGGTTATTGTGGACCGCCTAACCAAAATAAGGCACCTAATCACCTGTCAAGCTACAATAAATGCTGAAGGAGTTGCTCACCTCTATACACAGCATGTGTGGAGACTCCATGGCCTTCCCTGGACAATCACCTCTGACCGCGGGCCCTAGTTTGTTGCTGAGTTCTGGAAACACCTGAATAAATACCTGAGTATTGAGAGCCTATTATTAACTGCCTTCTACCCTGAAACTAATAGTCAAACTAAACAGATAAATATAATACTGGAGCAATACCTGCAAGCTTATATTACCTACCTGCAAGATAACTAGTATACCTGGTTGCTACTAGCCAAGTTTGCTCTAAATACTACCTATTCTGAAGCCATCAAAACATCCCTATTCTTTGCCAACTACAGGTTTCACCCCTGTATAGGCTTTAAACCTGTTCCTGTTCCTGACTGCCCAGCTAGCCAGGATGCTGAGGAATTTGCCAGGAAAATACAAGCTATATCTGACTATGTCTGATCCCAGATAACCTCCGCCCAAGCCCGTTATGAAGAACAATCAAACAAGACCCGTCAACCTGCCTGACAATATAAGGCCGGCCAGTATGTATGGCTGGACGCCCATAACATCCGTACGCTCTGCCCAAGCAAGAAACTTGATTGGAAGTTCCTGGGACTGTTTACCATAAGAAGGATGATCAATGTGCATGCTTACAAGCTCGACCTGCCAGCCAGTATGCAGATATACCTGGTATTCAATGTAAGCCTGCTCCGCCCGGCTGCTGATAATCCTGTGCCCTGTCAGAGGGCTGATCCCCTACTGCCCATCAAAGTAGAAGGTCTTGAAGAATGGGAGGTTGAGAGCATCTTAGATTCGCGCTGGGAGCGGCGAGGTCAGGGAGGCCCTTGTCTGAAGTATACTGTTAAATGGGTTGGATATGACAATCCTACAGAGGAGCCCGCTGAGTACTTGACACACGCCAAACGGCTCGTACAGGACTTCCACCGCCGATATCCGCATAAGCCCCGGCGGCCAAGCCTCGACGGAGCTCGGCCCTGAAGGAGGAGAGTACTGTCACGGGGCCAGCCCGAGCCTCATCCTGAGCCTTGATTCTGCCGCCGCTGACCGCCCGGTTAGCTGAGGTCTCTGGAGCTCCGACTCTGATCCAAATCGGAACCTCGAGCTACGTCTTGTCTTGTCTATGCACCTGTCTGATAGCCTGACTCTGTAGCCTGCCTGTTGTATCTACTCCGTCATTCTGTTCTGAATATATTCCTGAGCCTGCACCTTGACATGTAGGAATAATTGGGTTGATCTGGAGAAAAATATCTTGTTGGTTGTATCTAAGATATTATATCATGTAATAATATGGGTCGAGCCTACCTGGAGACTTCTATTAAAATCAAGCCATGAGTAGATATTATTCAGCTGGTTATATCAGATTGAACAGTTTCTATTCCTGGATGAAGATGACTCGGCTCCTTCCTCAGAAATATCTAAACAGAAGGCATGGGAATTTCTCCAAAGTCTATAGGAACTGGTCCGCAACGAAAACCTGTGGCAGGATCCCAATCTTTAGTCTTTTATATGTTAAGATCCTTTGACTCTCCACAATGCTGAACATAACTATATGCTAATTATGAATAAAATAGCTGAATGTACCCAAATCTACCCTAGGGGATGATCTCGAGCTAGATAAAGAGAATACCCCTTGAAAAGGTCAAAAGATATCAGATGCCAAAGAATCCCGCCAGCAGTACCTTTATTGTTTCTAATATATATACTAGATCCAGGTTATAAAATTAGTTATTGACGCGCGGCCAGATTGTCTGCAAGGCATTATGAGCGAGTTCAATGATATTAACTGCTTGGTAAGGATTTACTAGTTTAAATAATCTACTGTAGTAGATCCTATACTAATGCATGTATAGACTGCTGCTTATGAGCTATATACTCCCTGGGGAGAAATTTTTTGTAAAATAAATTTCTCCCAGAACAAAATATTGCAGAAAACCCCATGCCTTAATTTAATAGTTATCTGCAGTGATATTGCTCTACAGGGGGATATTCTTGGTACTATAGTCCATTATTGGCATCTAAAACAGCAAATAATTCTGACTTATAAATAGGGTTGGAAAAAACCCGCCAGGAAAAATCTATCTAGACTATTGGTTTTGATTGCTTTACTGGTACATTTTCACCCTAGCTGATTTGTCTACCCATAGGTAGCTTCTAACCTCAAATGGTATCAGGCTGAGTATGAAACTGTAGTTGAAATTCTCCAGGAACTCACCATACTTCTGGCTAAGTTTGGTTACAAAACTAATATTAACAATTGGAACGAGGATTTGCAATCTTTTACTATTAATTGTTCTAATAGATCTGAAGCTTTGCAAGATTGTCCTGCAAAGAAAGACTTTCTAGCAGCAAGACCCCCCAAATATGTAAGCCCAGAAGATAAGGCTAGGGCTATGGTGAAAGCTCTCCAGACAAGTATTGTCAAGAATTGCCTCAAACAGCCTTTGCCAGCAAAAACTTTACGTCTGCTGAAAAAATCCTTGTCCAATGGTAAGGTTCTTGTCACGACGGACACCTGACCCCTCAGGCATCAATCCCGACGTAGGAAGATATCGGACTTGTCGGGCGAACGGCCCGACAGGGCAGCTAACCGTAACCGACAGAGGCCCGACGGCGGACTGCCATACGTATATAGATGCACCCAAGACCGTTAGCTGCCTAGCTCTCCAAGCGATTCGTTCTGCTTTGTCCTACCTATTACCTTGTAATCTCCTAGCGAACAAGACCTGCTCTATTATACTGACTAGGCACCTTGCCGGTGACTGCCCCAGACGCTCCGATAGCTGTTTATATAACGTTACTCTGAGCGTCTTACATAGCCCTGAAAACCCGCCCCGACCCGTGGTTTAACAAGTCTAGATAGTACTTTGGTGACTCTGGCTACAAAATCAGATAGTGGATTTGCCAATGCCAGAGGTCCATACTGTACAGATCTATCATATAGTGCAGCATATTATGCGCTATCTGACAGTGATCTGATTTCTATTTATAGGGATTTAAGACTTAGTTGGAAATATACATTTAATTCCATATTTAGGTACTCAGTATACGGCAGACAGCCATTTCCAAGGCACTCAGTCTTCCTCCTCTCTGTCCCAGTCCCACACTGGGCCAACACAGTATGTCAACCCTTCCTTCAACAACCCTGTGCAGTCCTCGGTGGAATTCCCCACCAAACTGGGGTTCACAGCGCGGAAGAGGTCTGCTGTGATGCCTGTCTGCGTGCATACCTCCACGCATGTTTTCCCCACTGTAGTAACAGTATACCACTTCCCACAGGCCAGAGTGGTTCCCTCGGCCACAGTCGCATTGGCGGGCGGCTGCGTGACTGTGGTCGTATAGCCTGTACTACCACCAGGGGCAACAATAACGCCAGGGATCGGGTCAGTGATGTTGTAGAATCCGCCTTGTGGTGACAGGCACAGTGTGCGACCACGCATCCATGCCGTAGAGTGAAGATTATCACAGAACCAGTTGATCCACGGATTGTACACGCGAAGGTTATCGAGCCCTATCTCATTGTCCAGCTCAATGGACTGGCAGGTGTCCGTGTTTTGGAGAATATACAGCTTATCGCACGTCATCGGGATGCAGAGTTCCTTGTCAGGCTGGAGGTCAGTGCAGTTGTAGATCTTGTCGGCGTTGGCGCTTTGCAAAGCTCCGGATGCTACAGAGTAGCTGCGCGCAATGGTGTCACATGTATCTCCTGACTTTGTTCTGTAAGTTACCTCGGTGAAGCAGGCGACTGGGTCTTCTTCGACTGGGATGTATTGTGGATCTTTGATCGACGTCGAGCCTGACTCGACGGGGCATTGACGGTAGATGTAATCCAGGCGCGCCTGCAGATACTCGGACTCCATGGTAACATGGTAAACGGAGTAGGGGGAAGATTGCATCGTGCGGTGGAGGTTGACATAGCAGGGAGAGCAGAGCTCATCTTTGGGCATCTCTTGGTATGTCTCCGTTGGTGTGAAGGTATCAATGACATCTGAGTTACTGATTAGCCAGGCCGTTCGTAGTGAAAAGTTTCACTGGAAAAGGTGGGAAGTACCATTGCAGTATTCGCCTGTAGAGGGATCCTGAAGACATGTTTCATTATACCCAGTCCAAATTGTGCCCCCTGCGCGTTCCGGAAAGGTCGTGCCCGCCGCGACGGTAAAATTCTGGCCCTGGCAGGCAGCAACGACACCGTTGTAGTAGCTCTGCAGGGAACGGCCACACCCAGCGTCACAGACATCATCTGTGAGCTCCTTGGACTCAAGGGAAGTGCGCATCTCGGGCTGCTGCCACCCTTGAAGCTTGCTGTGGCACTTGACGGTTTGCGTCAATGCCGTTTGGCACGTCTCGGTCAGTCCCTCAATCTTGCTATTTCCAGGCGAGTAGATACGGAACCCTTCAAAGTGCCTCTCGCCGACCGTCGTGTCCGAAGAGTTTCGCACCCAGGCCAAGATGGAGGATAAGAAACCATTGCGGTTGTCCGCTGCACGCGTTATCAACTCGCCGACAGGCGAGACCATTTCGATAATCGCCTTTGTGCAAAGATTGAAGATCCACACGTTACTGGTCTCTTCGATGTAAAAAGCACGCTGCTGGCAATTGTTGGTCTCTAAGCAGTCCTGACTGTAATCGGAGTACCAGCTATACAACCCAGCACCAAGAATATAGACGGTCTTTGAATCAATAATGCGCAAGCCCCAAGAGAGTGCACAAGTGGTCGAGTCGGCTGGACAATCATCGAAGGTAGGATCGTCCTTGAACAGTCCGGTAGAGAATGGGTGGGGCGCCTTAGGAACAGGCTGGTAGTAAGGCGACTCTGTCTGGATCATTCCAAGCAGCACATCTTTGGTACCAGACAATTGGTACTGATAAAACACGCAGTGTTCCGATGCTGTCCCGTAGAGCCATGTTGGCCCTTGGCTCTCAATGAGGACTCCGCGCGCAACATATACGTCAATTTGGTCCTGAGTGATCTTGTCAAGATCATGGTCCGCTACCCAAACCCACACGTTCTCGAGATATGCGGAGCTCTGAGGCGTGAGATGTAATAGCAATGCTGCAGCCTTGCAGGCTGGGTTAACGGACCCAGATAGACTTGGGCAGTCTTCGGCCTGCAAGTTGGAGCCGATTGCTCCGCCAACGCGGAAGTGAGAGTCTAGAAACATGTCAGTAGGCTGGTAGAGAACTTAAAGCCCGGGAATCTACAGGATGAACTTACCCCATAGCCCAGCTGATCCCTGAGTGGATTCGTGCACATTCCACTCCATCAAAACCGCGCCCGCCGTCTTGCCGGATACAGTAAAAAGCATGTCTTGAATCTCAACAACGCCAACGTCACCAGGCTCCCCAACCTTGACCACAGCCCTTGGTTCAAGTTCGTTCTGGAATTTGGAACCTGTTCCCATAATCTGTGACCATGCTTGACCTATTATCCGACTACCTAGGGGGACTTTAAGGGTATCCTTCACCACATACACACCAAACGGAAAATAGACAATGGATGAAAGGTTGGCGGCAGTGTCCAAAATCACATTCAGGATCGGGCCATCGTCCGTCACGCCATCCCCCTTGGCCCCGAGAGCCTTAACATCCATGATCTTCGACATACCAATTTCGTGATATTTTGGTCGACGCCGGGTGAAGAAATTGGGATTGACATATCCAGTCTCAGCCAGAAGGAATGTAGTGCGATTCAACGAGGGGATAGACTGGCCGTTGATGAAGCGACTCGAGCCGGACTCAGTAGACAGCATACCAAAACCCCAATTATCCAAAAACACCTCGTCGCCACCAGCGACCAAAGTCTTGGAGAGCACCTCATCGACTATAGCATCTTTCACATTGAAGAACCCCGTGTTCTGCACCAGGAGAGAAGTCGAATTCTCTGCGTAAAGGGAGGTGACAATGCCAGATGGTGTGTTTGCTATGAGTGCATCTGTAAGGATCAGAGAGCCCACAGGTTGACCATCGCTCATCGGCCCACCGGCACCACCGACAATGATGATACCTGTGTTGCACGACTCGATGATAATATCCTGCATAGTCCAAGCCCAGTCCCAATGGACCTGAAGAGCCGTGTTGCAGTTAACAAACACCAAGTGACTCGTGGTGAACTGTTGGTTTCCAAAGTATGCACCGAAGTTGCCCCCAACAAAGGTCAGATCACTCAGAAACCCGCCGCTGCCGTTCTCCATGTAAATTCCCTGCTGTGTGGTGTCCGCCAGAGCATAGAATTCTATATTCTCAAGCGAGGTCCCCTGGGCGACCTGCCAGTGGATGGCGCACACGTAGGCATTGGGATCGGTAAGGCGGATGTCGATCTTGAAGTTTTTGACACTTCGCAGGAAATTGTTCTGGTTGATATACCATTCTCCGTTGTCGCTTACATAGACGTCTGATGTAATCACCCCTAGGCCGACAAAGCTGGACGCGGCCAAGATTGTCGGCACGGTGACGGGGTCGCCCAGGAATTGCGTGTTGTAATACTGTATAATGGAGCTGCTGACCAAGTATGTTCCTGGAGGGAAATACACGACAGCTGGGTAGATGGTGCTGGAGCCGCAGTTGGCTCCGCATCGTCCCCCATCCGAGATGGCCTTGTTGATGGCAACAGTATCATCGGTGACACCATCGCCCTTGGCACCATAGTCCATGACGCTACGCCAGACTTGATATCCTTTTGGTGCAAAGGGACTTTGACCACGTTGTTCAATGGTCGTCATCCAGTATGTGTTTGTGGCTCTCTTGGCCTTGGTCTCCGCGGTCTCCGCTGAGCTTTTATTGGCAGAGGAGACGCCTCTATCTTCCCAGCTGTCCACGTAGCCGGTCAATCCGTCCGGCTGCCTCAGCCGTTGCGAAGGAACGTTGGTGTCATTTGTGCGAAGGGAGTATTTGCGACGAATATCCGCGGCGACTTGTTCGTGGTCTCCTTTGGGGGTTGCTGGCGGCGCGGATTCGGCGACGATGCGTGCTGCCTCCCTCAGGCATTCAGGAATGGAATATGTAGGACTCTTGTCAGACTTGGACCGTTTCGTGACATTTTTCGACGCAGCAATGGTGTCCAAAGCTGGCGCTTCCTTTGGCATTGGCGCGTCAGGGTCCTTAAATTCATGCTTGTTGAAATGTATGTTCTCAACTCGGAGCTTGTTCACGACGGACAGTGCCTCAAGTGCTTTCTTGACGGCCTCCTTCGCCTCACTCACACTGGGAACCTCTTGTGTGGGCGAAGATGCTGGGATGGGCGCGGACAATACGGAAGAACCACGAGCGTGGTGGAAATGCTGATGGCCATGATGTCCATGGGAAGTGACAGGAGAGGCCAACACAGCCCAGCACAAGGCGACGGTGATACCTCGCAAGAGCAGCATCCTACCTATTCCACTACACTCTGTGCAGCGAGCTGGAAATGATGGGACTGGAATCGCAATGTGTAAAAGTTTGAGGGCCATGCACTGATCCGAGGGACAGCGACGGCCCAACCCGACGTATGTCCACCAGAGCTCCTCCTGTGATCAAGGTAGCATTGATTAGTCCAATTAGCGGCATCAACCCTGACTAATTTACCATAGTGCCTGGATATTTCCCGAGGTAGCCGACATCGAGATCCGCCTTGGCTGACGCCCAGGACCAAATGTCTCATTCACTCTTGGCACGACGAAATCGGAACGAGGCTTTGGGGGGTTCGTGATTGACCTGTGGAGCCGCAACGTTAATAGGGCTCCAGGCAACAGACAAATATGACAATGGGCGACCATGAGATAAAAGTAATACTGTCTTTGTTAACATCTACCGCCATTGCCCGCTTTTTGCCCAGATAACTTGCGAGCAATCTCAGCGCCATGCCCTTATGACAGCGACCGCAGGGGTTTTAGTGGACCCTGCTAGCGCGACAGGAGCGCCTTTAGGGCACGAACCGAGGCGAGGAGCTGGAGCCTAGCCAGCGACAAGCGTCCTTGGCCACCGTCGAGTCAGATTTTTTCCTCGTGACATGGATTAGACTCCCAAAGGTCACCTTCGTGGTAGCTCAGATATAACACAGGGGTAGCTGGCTTCGGCGTTGTTGCTCAAAACAGACAATAATGTCGCGGTTTACTCCGACAGCCACTGGGCTAAGCGAGCAAGCGTTGGGAATGGGATGGTTTCGCCGTGTGGCATGTAGCTGCAAGGTAGTACCGAGCCTCTGCCTTCTGCCTCCAGGGCATCCCCTGATATTTCGCTCAACCATCACAAGTCATCCTGCGTCCAATGCTCTTTCATGCTGAGTCCATGGTATCGCGGTCATGATGCTTGCCCAGTTGCTCCTAGTCTTGGGGTTGGTTACGGTGTTGCCCGTTCTCGCCCAAGACTGCAGCGCTCTCAATCCATGCGCAACCGGTTGTTGCTCGAAGTCTGGATACTGTGGAGTAGGCGACGAGTACTGTGGTGCCGACTGCGTTGCCAGTTGCGACTTCCAGGCAGAATGTGATGCCAATCGTCCCTGTGCCAACGACGCTTGTTGCTCCAAAGCCGGCTTTTGTGGTCTTGGACCTGATTGTGAGTACGGCGATACCTTGATCTTCGCTGAGATGCTAACATATAGCCTCTTTAGACTGCTCCCCGGAGAGCTGTGTCTCCGGTTGCGATAACAGGGCTTACTGCGATCCCGGTGGCTACGGAGACTATGCCGAGCATTCGAAATGTCCATTGAACGTCTGCTGCAGTAAATATGGCTACTGCGGCATAACAGAAGAATTCTGCGGCGATAAGAAGGTCAAGAGGCCCTCGGCCGACTTTAACGGTTATACGCCCCTCAACAAAATTGTCGGTTATTATGAAGGATGGTCGAGGGGTAGAAAGTGTCACACATTTTTCCCTGAGCAGATTCCCCTGGGTATCTACACTGTTGAGTCTACCGTGTCCACTGCGCCGCTGCTCCCTTGTCTAACGGACCGTGTTGTAGCATCTGAACTACGCGTTCGCGACTATTGATCCAGATACATTCGAGGTCAAGCTGGCTTCCCCCACAGAAGAGAAACTTGTCCGTCGTCTAGCCCGTCTCAAGACCCAGGATCCAGATCTCAAAGTGTTTATCGCAATTGGAGGCTGGGCTTATAATGACCCCGGCCCAACGCAGACGACATTTAGTGATCTTGCCGCGTCTCAGGATGCGCAGAAGAAATTTTTCAGATCCCTTATCTCTTTTCTTTCCACGTTCAACCTTGATGGCGTTGACATTGACTGGGAATACCCCGGTCCGGACGACATTGTCGAACGTGGTGGTCGACAGGAGGATTTCAAAAATTTCCCTGTTTTCTTGCAGCGCCTCAAGCAAGCCCTGAAAAGTGCAGGCGGACGCGATGGCCTGACGATTACTCTGCCTGCATCTTACTGGTTTTTACAACACTTTGATATCGTCAAACTGGAGAAATATGTCGATTTCTTTAACATGATGACTTATGATCTGCACGGTGCTTGGGATCGTGGAAATAAATGGCTCGGCCCGTACCTCAACGCCCACACAAATCTGACCGAGATTCAAGACGCAATGGACCTCCTCTGGCGCAATAATATCCCTAGCAAGAAAGTCATACTTGGTACTGGGTTTTATGGGCGCGCCTTTACGGCTACGTCAGAGTCTTGCATGGAGCCGGGTTGCACATATGAATCCGCGGCCAACAAGGGCCCATGCAGCAACGAGAATGGCATCCTGCTGAACAGTGAAATCGTTGATATTATCGAGGAGAAAGGACTGAAGCCCAAGCTGTACAAGGAAGCTGGTGTCAAAGTCGTGCACTGGGATAATCAATGGGTTGCATACGATGATGAAGAAACACTTGAGCTCAAAGCCCAATTTGCCCTGGGGCAGGCTCTCGGCGGCGTTATGGTCTGGGCTGTCAGCCATGACACCCCCGATAGGCGCTTCACGAATGCCTTTTACACGCGGACAATCAACCGTCACGGAATGACTTCCAAGACTATTACCAACTCTAGCGAGTTTGTGGAAGTCCGAAAGACCATTGATCAGTGCAAATGGACCAACTGCGGCCAGACGTGTCCGAGCGGCTGGCTGCCAGCCCAGAGGTCTGACAAAAACGCCAAAAAACTTGAACTCATGGTAGACGGCACTGGGTGCGACGGCTCCCTCCACACGCTTTGCTGCCCGGAGAGCTCGATGCCTACCTGCGGTTGGTACATCCATACAAACAGCTTCTGCGACTACCATTGTCCGGACGGTATGGTTGAGGTTGGCAGCACCCAAGGTGGGTGCCACAGCGGTTACCAGGCTGCATGTTGCGGCTTGAAATGGAATGGCGAGGTGCGGCACAGTATGGACGTGTGGGGACAGTGTCTATGGGCAAGTGAGCCTCCGAACTGCGGGGATATCTGCCCGGCTAGGTACATATCCCCTCAGCTGGAATCTACCTCGGGAAGTGGTGCCGTCAAGTGTACCAAGACGTCTCGGAAGTATTGTTGCCAGGAGCAAAAGGGCAACCAGTGGGGGGATGGCAAATGGAGCTGGCTTGACCCGGACCTTTTCTATCAGGACAAAAACAAGCCGGATGAGTGTATCTCGGATTGTGACTGGAGTGATTACCGGCTGGCGATGCAGCGGTCTGGGCCCTGTCAAGATAAGCCAGGGGCCATGTCATTCTGTGCCCCCAACCTGCATTATGATTCCGAATGGAAGGAACGCCAGAACGTCACCGACTTGAAGGACGCACTGCATCACTTTTTCGAGAGCCCGACTTGCCCCAACCCCTCCGGGGTTCTTGCAGCGCGTGCCACGACCGAGTCCAAGGCGGAAGACGTGGCGAACTACGTGTTTCTGTACATCCTCCAGGAGATGTATCACAACAGCGACACCCTAGCCAATTACATCAAATACTGGAACGAAGCTATCAAAGAGTTCTACCCAAATCTCTTGTTCCCCGGACTCAGAGAAAAACTGGCCGAGACCTACGAAAACATCTTTGCCCTTGACCTCGAGCAGTTCGCGGACAACTTCCTATGCTATCTAAAGAGTTTCAATGATTTCTTCAGCGCGAAGCCCGCACTCACCTGCGGCATCTCCAATCCCTGCGACAGCGAGGATAGTGACTGTGACAATGACGAGTGGGATGACCCGTGCCTTTTGGAGACATCCTCCTTGGAAAAGCGCGCCCCGCGACGATCCTACTGCGTTACATGGCCGAACGGCCAAGGCGCCGATGGGGAGACAACAATGCGCTCTGGTTACTACGATTCCTCCAGCGAGCTTCCCGCCGACAGCCCCGTGCGTGCCCGCGCCGTCGTCTACCGGAACTTCGCCGACTGTGCCGACAGCGAGGTCATCATGGTAACAATACGCACTGGAAACATCTTCAACGGACGCGTGGTCCATAATGAGCACGAAACAGAGCTGAACACCGAGCCGCGCTTCCTCTCAGACATAGCGCACGGCCGGCTCGACGACAATACACCAAACGCCTACCCCCCGATCCCCGCAGGCTTCCTAGCAGACGGGTGGCTGAACGCAGAAGTCATAAACACGCGCACCTGGGGGTACCCCGTCGGTGGACATAGAACCGACCCCAACAACCGTGAGCTGGAAATACCATCCGTGCGCATCTACGAAGCCTACGGGAGCCGACGCAACACAGACAACTTCTTCCTCCTCGATGCGTACCTCAACTTCCTCAAGAACCGGTGCTGGATGTGGCGGCGCTGGAACCGCGGCCCGCTAGCCGACAGCTCGATGCAGCGGTACGTCGACAATATAGCGGACCCCGACCAGGCTTTGTGGCGTCTTCGCAGCGTCATATCCGTGTATCGGTACCTGAACGCGGAAGAAGTACGGCGTGGGCTGCGGGCTCAGTACCGCGATATTGGCAACGAACGCTGGACGATTAATCAGGCATGGAACGTCCAGTACCCGACCCAGGCGTTTGACATTCGTCCGTACTGGCCCCGGTGGTTCCAAAATCATATTCAGGGAATGATCCGCACGTCGACGGCCTTTATGAACAGATGGCTGGATGCTATGGATGCGCAGTGGAGGAACAGGACTGGGCAGTTGGCGGATCGCGTAAATGAGGATATTGCCCGGCTGCGGAGACAGGTTGATAATGGGGCAATTGACATTCGTATAGATGATTTCTAGTCGAACATGTTGTAGATTGGTGGGGATGGATGACCTGAGCATAGCCGAGATTTATATAGCATGTGGTGGGTCGAGGTTGTGAACGGTGAGCCTTCGAGAATATATATCTATCTATTTGGCCCTCTATCCCCGTCTTCTCCAACCTTACGTATCAAAGCTGAGCCCTCCCCATACCAGTTTTATGAGATCGTCTTTTCAGGTCCCCAATAAACCCTTCGTTGCCAAGCAACCACAAGGTCATGTGATAGCACTTAGTTTTTCCCCTTAACACGGAACTCAAGAGTTGCCTTTGCTCATGTATCTGCCCGTCACTCCACTACAACCAATATCTATTCCGCACAACCACATACCATGGCCAGAAGATCCAAAAAACAACCAGAGCACGGCACTGAGTTCCTTCGTTTGAGAAACAATCACACCTGGGAAAACGGTCGCCGTTACCATGGTTACAAAAGCGAGTTCCCCTTCCCGGACGACGTGGAGACCACAGCCGGCATCGTCTGGCCCGATCTAGCTGCCGGGAAGCCATTCGTCGCGCCGCTTGATCTGCCACTTAAAAAGAACACCAAAATCCTTGATGTTGCCGCGCGTAGTGGCGCATGGCTCTATTCCCTCCTGGACAGCGACGACGGGACCTACGCTAAGGCACGAGTTACGGGGCTCGAGCCCGCATGGATGGTTGGTGATGCGGGGCCGGCGTGGCTGCTGCACCGGGATTTGGAGGGCCCGTGGCCTTTTACTGCGAAGGAGGCATTTCATTTGATTCATGGCGTGGCGCTGGGCGGGCTGCTTAAGGACTGGGACGGGTTTTATGCAAACGTCTTCAAGCATTTGGTGCCTGGGGGCTGGGTGGAGATTCGTGAGCATGATCTGAGGTTTTCCCCTCGTGAGGGAAAAGAGAAGGAGATGGAGGGTAAGTGGGATGCTATTAAGCAGTGGTCTGAATTGATGGACGAGGCGGCGCAGAAATTTGGAAAGAGGATAAATATGGGCGCTAAGCAGAAGGAGTTGATGGAGCAGACTGGGCTGGTGGATGTCCAGGAACAGGTTTTCAAGGTGCGAGAACTTGGTCTCTTGTCTTTCAATCTTAAAGATGTCCCTTCAAGCAAGTGCACTGTACTGATCGAATATCATCAGGTACCGACGCGGGAGTGGAAGGACGACCCTACCACCAAGATTGGCAGATACTCTCACAGACACTGGATTTGCCATATTGAGGGGTACTCATTGCGGCTATTTACGAAGACACTGGGCTGGTCAAAAGAGGACACGGATGATTTACTCAAGCGTGTCCTCCAGGAACTAGACCAGGAGGATTTGCAGCTTTACTCATTATTTTATTTAGTCATCGGGAGGAAGCCGACAAGCGCTGCAAGGTAACATTGGTGGGTGTTAGCAACCACCTCTTAAAGTTCCTTCTATCCAGGTCCTGCGCCTTATGTCTATGGGAAATTGTATGGATATTGGAAGTATGGTACAATACAAGAAAGCGACGGACTATGGTATTCACTAGACTTTTTAAACCACGGGTCGGGGCGGGTTTTCAGGGCTAGCTGATCCGCCCGTGCGGGTTTTGGGGTGGGTTACCTGCACAGTAAACCGCCCAAGGGTTAAGCAAATCGTTTTAACCCAACCCAAATAACCCAAATAACCCAAATATGCAGATCACTTCCAGTACAGGCAGTAATTTACATGTTTAAATTAAATATTTAAATACAGTATTATATCTTATTTAGTATATATACAGTGATGGGACATTAGTTTCTACTAGAGTGCGGCAAATCTATAGACTTGGATGTGACTTCCACATCCAAGTCCATGATTTGCGGATATTGGATATTGCTTCCAGATCCAAGTCCAACTGCAGATATCTGTTGGATATCTGATAGATATCCAATATATCCAACAAATATCTATACTAGTATAAAATTTGCTGATCTGCCTTAATCCAGCCCTTTAGATGTTAATTATAAAGCTGACAAATCCTTGTTTTTTATTGTATTAATATATATTTTGATTATAATAGTATTTACTTGCACCTTTTCCTGCTCACATTGCGTAATACTTAGAAATCTTACTATAATTTGAATCAACAGCTACTAATATTATAGATCCAGTTTTAATTATTAAGTAAATAGGGTATGGCTGAGAGTAATAGATTAATTTATAGTTAAATCATTGTTGTGGATATGCTCAAGGGAAAGGGCAGAAGGAAACTGTATCAACTACACGGACGTAGCCTACTAAGGATCGGATGCCATATGACGATTGATTCTCTATCTCGTTGACGATAGATCTCTTCTGCCTACATTATTCTTACTGTTCTGTTCCCCGCTATATATACATACAGAGGGTGAGAACCTTCTAGAACCAGGCAATATCCGGTCAATCCACCAGAGATCACGTGGCCTCATATTTCCGTATCATATACCAATATATGAGCTAATAGATTAAGAACTGTCATACCTGTCAGAGAATTACCCCCTCTTGTAAGGCCCGGCAAGGGATCTTGCAGCCACTACCTGTTCCTGAACGTGCCTGGCAAGATATCTCCATAGACTTTGTTACCCACCTGCCTATCAGCCAAGGCTTTGATTCCATCTTAGTTATTATGGACCATCTAACTAAAATAAGGCACCTAATTGCCTGTCAAGCTACAATAAATACTAAAGGAGTTGCTTACCTCTATACACAGCATGTGTAGAGACTCCATGGCCTTCCCTAGACAATTACCTCTGACTGCGGGCCCCAGTTTGTTGCTGAGTTCTGGAAACACCTAAATAAATACCTAAGTATTAAGAGTCTACTATCAACCATCTTCTACCTGGAAACTAATAGTCAAACTAAACAGATAAATATAATACTAGAGCAATACCTGCAAGCTTATATTACCTACCTGCAAGATAACTGGTATACCTGGTTACTACTAGCTGAGTTTGCCCTAAACACTACCTATTCTAAAGCCATCAAGACATCCCCATTCTTTGCCAACTACAGGTTTCACCCCTATATAGGCTTTGACCTGTTCCTGTTCCTGACCGCCTAGCTAGCCAGGATGCTGAGGAATTTGCCAGAAAAATGCAAGCTATATCTGACTATGTCCAGTCTCAGATGACCTCCGCCCAAGCCCGTTATGAAGAACAATCAAACAAGACCCGTCAACCTGCCCGACAATATAAGGCCGGCCAGCATGTATGGCTAGATACCTGCAATATCTATATACTCCGCCCAAGCAAGAAGCTTAATTAGAAGTTCCTGGGACCATTTACCATAAAAAGGATGATTAATATACATGCTTACAAGCTTGACCTGCCAGCCAGTATATAGATATACCTGGTATTCAATGTAACCCTGCTTCGCCTGACCACTAATAATCCTGTGCCCTGCCAGAGGGCTGATCCCCCACCACCCATTAAAGTGAAAGGTCTTGAAGAGTATGAGGTTGAGAGTATCTTAGATTCGCGCTGGGAGCGGCGAGGCCGGGGAGGCCCTCGTTTGAAGTATACTGTTAAGTGGACTGGGTACGACGATCCTACAGAGGAGCCCGCCGAGTACTTGACACACGCCGAACAGCTCGTACAAGACTTCCACCGTCGATACCCGCACAAGCCCCGGCCAGGCCTCAACGGAGCTCGGCCATGAAGGAGGGGAGTACTGTCACGGTGCCTGCTCGAGCCTCCGCGATTCTGCCTGTTCTGACCGCCTGGCCGGACGAGACTTCTCGAGTTCTGATTTCGATCTGATTCTGACCTCCGAGCTACGTCTTGTCTTGTCTATGCACCTGTCTGATAGCCTGACTCTGTAGCCTGCCTGTTGTATCTACTCTGTTATTCTGTTCTGAATATATTCCTGAGCCCGCACTTTGACACTTTTATATATATATATCTATCTCACTATGCTGGAATATGTTGCCTGGCCATCCTGCAACAACCATACCCTGACCATGAAATATATCTATGGGCTCTGCCTCTGCTGTACTCTGGCTTGGGGCTTGCGCTGGCTTGCCCTGGGTTACTGACCTATCTTGGGCTCTGCCCCTGGCTGCCATGATGCTTACATACTTTGGCTGCCTCTGGTGGGCTTGCTGGGCTCAGCTTGCCCTGGCTTGGCCTGGCTTGTGTTAAGGGACGTGTATAGACAGATCTTCCTATCTAAACATGCCGTATGTACAAGAAGGAATCGCTGAAGAAGAAAAGAAAAGAAGAAAAGAAAGAGGA
>JAAXYA010000183.1:0-16802 GCA_013305525.1 Aspergillus quadrilineatus
TTCAGCAGGTTCAGCAGGTTCAGCAGGTTCAGCAGGTTCAGCAGGTTCAGCAGGTTCAGCAGGTTCAGCAGCTTCAGGTAGGCATGCAGGGTCAATATTTTCGCGCTTTAGTACAGTTTGGCTTTGGTATAATAAGCATCCATCCCCCTCCTTAGAGAGATCCTCTGACCTCCTGGTCAGGGCGTCAGGTTTAGCTCCCTGTTTACCTGGGCAGTATATAATCTAGAAATTAAAGCAAGACAAGAACTCAGACCAACAGGCTTATTGATAGTTTAATAGCTTGGTAGACATGAAATACTCCAGGTTTTAGTAGTCAGTAATAACTTTAATCAGGTTCAGGGTCCCTTCCAGCTCAGGGCACCATTCTTCAAAATAGCAGATAATTACTAGAAGTTCCTTATCATAGATCTTATAGTTATATTCTGTAGCAGAGTACTTTTTAGAGAAGAAGGCTACAGGGTATAGAATATTATTATTATTATACTAGGACAGGATACCAGCAGACACAAAGTTAGAAGCATCTATTTTAAGGATAATATCTTAGGTCCAGTTAAACAGCTTCAGAACAGGGGCACTGGTAAAGATCTTCTTTAGGGCTTCTATGGCCAGCTGGCAGGTTAGTATCTATCAAAACTCAACATCCTTCTTGGTCAGGTTAACCAGCAGAGCAATGATCTTTGAGAAGTCCTTGATAAACTGCTGGTAGAAGTTGGTAAACCTAATAAATACTTATATATCTGTAATGCAGGTTAGCATGGCCCAGGTTATAATAGTTTGGACCTTCTCAGGGTCTATTTTGATTCTGTCCCTACCTACTATCAGGCCCAGGAACTTGGTCTCATAAACAGCAAATTTGTACTTTGCAAGCTTTGCAAACAGGCCAGCTTCTCTAAGCTTTTGGAGGACTTTTTGGACATGCTGGGTGTGCTCAGATCTGGTTTGGCTGTAGATCAGGATATTATCAAGGTAAGTAGTACAGAAAATGTCCAGATAATCTTACAGGATATTATTTATATAGCACTGGAATGTTGCAGGGGCGCTGGTAAGGCCAAAGGGCATGACTAAGGATTTATATAGCCCTAGGCAGGTGCAGAATGCAGTTAGATATTCCTGACCCCTCTTGATCTGTATATTATTAAATATAGAGATAATATTAATCTTGGTAAAGAACCTTATCTCTTTTAGATTATTCAGGGTCTTCTTAATAAGCGGCAGAGGGTACTAGTCCTTAACTGAAATTATATTCAGAGCTTGGTAGTCTATACAGAAGTATAGGCCTCCTCCTGGTTTTTTAACAAATAGGACAGGTAAGGCTGTTGGGGACGAGCTTGGGTGAATAAAGCCTTTCTTCAGGTTCTCCATAATCTACTCTCATAGCGCAACTAGTTCATCCCAGGACATTCCATATAATAGGCTAAATAATAGGGTCTTTCTATCTATTAGGGTTATTAAATAGTTATATAGCCAATGTGGGGGCAGCTTATTAGCTTCCTTAGGGGAGAAGATATCTACATAGTCCTTGTATTCTGGTGGTAGTAGGTCTTCAGGGTTATCATCTTCTAATCTCTTAGCTAGTGCCTTATCAATATTCTTGATAGTAGCTGTAAACAAGGCATGGCCCCTACAGGCATAAGCTGAGCAGGCATGGAGGGAGACTAGGGCAATATCTTGTTTCTCCAGCTCCTTGGGGTGGGGGATCAGGTTCTGGCAGGTTCAGACAGGCGTGTCATGCAGGGCCTTAATCTTGGCTGGTTCAGCAGGTATGTTGCAATTCTGTTAATAATAGGCACTGTTAAATATCAAGGTGTGCTCTGCAAATCCCCAGCAGGGGTTATAAGTCTCTAATCATGGTATTCCAAGGATTATTAGGTAATGGGCCAGTTACGTAGCCAGGAAGCAAGCCTTCTTTTTATAGTAATTATAGATCCTCAGGTTTATTCTAATATAGTAGGTAATCAGCCTACTTTCAGATTCTCTCCTGTCAAAGCTTTCTAAGTAGATTAGTTTTTGCAGGGGTAGCAGCTCAAGGTGGTTGTCTTGGGCCTATTCTTGGTTAATAAACCTCTTTCTATCAGCTCTAGTATCTAGCATGGCATAGCTTGGCAGGCTCTTCTCTTGCTGGGTCAGGGTAACAGGCAGAACAGTCAAGTCAGCATGGGTAGTTTCTTCTTTAATAGATATTCCTTTTATAACAGTTGTAGAGAGATAAACAACATGCTTAGATACTGGTACCTGGTCGCGACTTAGGCCAGGCTTACTCTTTTTTCTAAGAACCTAGGGGATGGCAAGCAGGAGTCTTTGGAGACAGCCATAGACTCAGATTTAATTAATAGGATTATATAGGGTGCTGGATAAGCAGAGTAGATACTAATAGGCTGGTTATCAGGGTACAGGCAGCTTCTGACCATATGTTCTGTTAATCTATACTAAAAGTATTCTCCTTACTTATAATATATAGGGTTATATTAGTAGATAGATAATAGATCTATGGTATTATTATATACAGCAGGTTAGGTTTGCTGCAAGGTTAGATTCTCTATAGTCTTAGATATAGTAGTACTATAGCTTGTTTATAGCAGCTGGCTTGTAGTAGTTCTAGTAATTATAGGGTAGTTTCTGCTGGCTGGCTGCAGGTTGATTTTATAATACTGGCAGTAGTTCTTAAGTTCCTGTAAGAACTTAGCAAATTCATAGTATTCTTAGGTAGGTAGTTAGTTATATATAAGTATCTTTTTTAGCTCTTAGTTGATTAATTATTCCAGGAGTATAGATAGGGTCTCTTTAGGTATCTCTCCTTCTAAGACAAGGTATTGGAACTCAGCAAAGAACAGGCCAAACTTCTTATTATTCTGCCAGAAGCAAAATAGCTTATTGCAAGTATTATTAATATAGTTTGGGTCTCCAAAAGCTTGATCTAATATATCCAGGATATCTTTATAGTCCTTTAGCTGGCAAATGCCTTTCTTGATATAGGGCAGAATTTAAGTATATAGGGCTCCTTTTAGGTAATTGTTGATATATGTCATCCTACTCTGTAGGGTTGGAAAACAGTCATGGTTTATATTTATCTTCTTATAGATCTGGGATATAAAACAGCAGAGGTCCTTTTAATCTTCCTCAAATCAGTCCAGGTCAGGCAGGCGTTCAGAGAGCTGGTGAACTACCTGGGCTCCTACTTGTGGGGGTAAGCTGGGTTTAGGTTGCTAATCCAATATACTAGTTATAGGTATTGCTGGTTGGGCTTCCTGGGGCTTCTCTTTGGCTAATTTTAAGTACTCCATATCTTTTTCCTTGACTTGCTCCTTCTGGTATTGTATAACTACATCCTGACAGGATATCTCATCGCGTAGACAGGTATACTCATGATAGAGGTGTTCATTTTCTTGTTACAAAGCTTGGATCTGAAGGGCTTCCTTGCCCATCTCCTACAAGAGGAGGGTTGTCTCAGTCATGGCAATATATTGATCTGCCTGGCTGCAGTACTCAAACCATTCAGCAGAATAACTAGTTATGTACTTCATGAATTTGGCGGGGTCCTTAGGTAGGAAAGGGGGTCGGGGCGCAGTGGCAGGCATGGTACGACGCGTATTAACTCTGTAGGGAGGAGCTACATAGTGTCAAGGTGCAGGCTCAGGAATATATTCAGAACAGAATGACAGAGTAGATACAACAGGCAGGCTACAGAGTCAGGCTATCAGACAGGTACATAGACAAGACAAGACGTAGCTCGAGGTTCTGATTTGGATCAGAGTCGGAGCTCCAGAGACCTCAGCTAACCGGGCGGTCAGCGGCGGCAGAATCAAGGCTCAGGATGAGGCTCGGGCTGGCCCCGTGACACTACAATCCTGTAAGATATTTCTAACCATGGGTAAAATAAATATAAGACCTTACCAAGTGGGGCAGTAGAGATTCTGATGGGCGTAGAGGTATCTGACAACATCTTTATAAAATATATCAGAGAGATTGACAAGGAACCCAGGCTGTCTGTTAGCAAACTCCTAATTCTGAATAATAATTAGGGATTCTAGTTTTGGAAGTTCCAACTTGCTGCAGTAGTTACTTGAGATTTGAAATAGTTACTTCTGTTTTTGCACAGAACTATTAGTAAACTCTATCCAGTAATCCTCATGTTTGGGGAAAAAAAAGAAGCCTCAGCTAGGAGAGTAGACAGCCCTGGTCAAGAGCAAGTATCATCTTCTAATTATTATATACAATGAGATTTTGATGTTTGGCCCCAAAAATTGTAGAGTAAAACTTAAAGAACTTTTGGAACTCCTGTTTCTACATCTACTCTCTAGTTAGACTTCCTATAGAATGAAATTTAGGGATTTACCTACCTCTGTCTGCTTGCCTGCTTGGATTTGAGCCATCAAGAACCAGTTAAACAAATTTTCTCTGTATCTTGTACCACAATACAGGTAGATCATCTTAGAGAGAGTTTTGTCCTTGAGAATAGTAATCATGCATGTTATATATGTAAGATTTACCCCAAAAACATTGTTAAGCCACTGCTTAAAATTGTTGGCCTTTAATTGCTCAGCTCTCTCCTTGTTGTCCAATTGTTCAATGTATATAATAATATTCAGAGCATTATATCCTTCTGAATTTGTTTTGCAAACAACATCATAATTCGAAATCAAGGCATTGAGCGTATTGGACTTTAATTGGCTGCTATTATATAGATCCACAGCCCATAGATAATCCTGATATGATATATTAGCGGGGATTATATTCTAACCATGGTTAGAATAGGTGCTAACTAATATCGTCGCCTGGTGGGCCAATAGGGTTGCCAGAATTATTAAAGGCACCAGATGCCGCAAGCTGCTTCTATTTATTACAAAGTTCGACCAGTACCTGTATCTTATATTGTCTATTTTGGAGGGTAAGTAGGGTTTCAGGGGAGACAGTTTTTATATAGAGCATAGTACTCTTTTACATGATATTAGTTCATATTGTACCTATAGGTAGAAATTACTCATATCTTTAGGCCAGAGTAAGTGGCTGCGCGGCTCCGAAGGTATGCAAGCTCTGAATCTTTTTGTTCTTCAGATAGAGGAAAGTTAATTTCAAGGAGACGCTGGAAACTAGTATTTGTAGTGGTGGCTTTGAGATGATCTTTAATAGCATATCTTTTGATGCCATTTTTAAAAGTATCTTTAAGCCGTGCAACCAAACTGGGCTGGAGTTCTCTATTTCTCTTCTAATTCTCCTACTAGATGCTAAGGCACCGAACATCCAACAGAACTGTGCCTAAGAAGGCTGTTTCTAGGGCCTGATTAATTGTATCTTCTATAATCATGCCAGCTGTAGGTGCGGTTTCAGTGGGCTCTCCTACCTTCTTGCCTTTGCCATGTGCCTGTTTGGGTTTCTTGGAACTAGGAGGGGCTAAGTTGGTACCCAATACTTTTTGTTTTCCTGCCATCACGGCGCCATGTACATGCTGAATTAGCTAACAATTAAGGTGCTAAGTAGATAATAGGACCAAGAGTAGATACTCAGAAATCCACCCATGGATAGACCTGGCGACTTAGACTCCAGTAGCCAATAAAATATAAGGGATTTTGGAGAAAAAAGGAATGTGACGAAAAATCTTGACTTTCAAGGATGGGGTGCGATAATAAAAAACCGGGTTATAAAGAGAGGATAGATTGAGACATGGAAGAATTAATAGGAGATAATAGATAAAGGCCTTAGAGAGCAGGTTTCATTATATAGTCTACCCATGGCTAAATTTATGGGATTTGCCTGCTATTCTTGAATGCTCAAGTAAATAGCAGATCAAAAAGGTTGTGAATAAAGATTAGTGTGTGACAAGTCCCACGGGACTCCCACCATGGGACTTGGGACTTCCCGTCATGGACGGGAGTTGGGACTAAGCATTAGTCCCATCAACGGGACTAAATAGGCGGCGGGACTCCCACGGGACTCATGGGACCTCCCACGGGACTGTAAACAGTGCAAACAGGTAAGAACTTGTGGCCGGCATAAATTGTGCTTTTTTACTGGTAATTTTACGTATTATATATATAATATTACTCTAGATAGCCTATATATTCTTACATATAGTAAAGAGATAGAATATGCTTATTAGATTGAGAATAATAGGCATAAATTTATTTATACCTTACATGGTAGTCATCTAAATTCTTTGGATGTTTCCTTGGCCTTCCAGACATCCACATTTGACTGAAGCCCTTGTTATTAATTAATAGAGGAGGTAGTTAGGGTTCTGTCTTATCATCACCTTCTATATACAGAACAAAACTCCTTTATCTCTTGCCTAGTACATGCTGGCTTGGTTGGGATGGTACATAGGCTATAGCAAGATCAAAGTTATCCTGCTCCTTATTCTTATCTTTATTATCCTCCTCTTTATTATTACTAATCAGAATTGGGGTATACTAAGCTAGGTCTGCCTCTCTTCTCAGAGCTGCTAGCTGTCTCTCCTTACTAGTAAGCTCTTCCTCTTTGTCAGACTCACCAGTATAACCTATAGTATCAATATCAAACTAAGAGATGCAGCAGAATATTATTAGGTCTTATATTATTATCTTGTAAAGACAGCTCTGTTGATAATAGCAAAGATCACAAGCAAAGTTAAAAAGATATTCTATACCAGCACTAGTAGCAGGGATAGTAAATATATTATATACTAGATTTGCAAGTATAGGATATTAGTACTTATTCTCTCACCAGAAATTACATAGTAATATATTTATTGTTCCTGTTAGTGGTTAGAATAAGAGATATTTTAGGTTGAAGAAACATACCACTATTAAGATAATATATAAGCTCGTCATTAAAAGCTGGTCCAGCCTGCTTCTCTTGGGAGTAGATAGATTTAAAAGGACTATCTTTATTAAACAGGAGCTTAAGATCATCCTTCTATATTAATAGCAGGCTGAACTGTGATTACTGTGTCTCCTTCTAGTACTTTTTATAGGGCTCAAGGGATTTTTAAATATAATCATGGTAAGTTTTGCGCCATTGGTAGTTATTATCTAACTATTCAGGCTTTGAGAAGAACTGTAGCTTATACTATGGCGCAAGGATAGTACTGACAGCAAAGAGGATCCCATGAATATTCTTAGTCTGGCTGTAGTACTTAGAGAGCTTTTGTTGACCTGCTTCAAGTACCTGCCACATTATTATCTTCTATAGAACCTGCTTCCGCCTCAATTGGCTAATAGAGAAGTCAAAGTAGTTAAATAGCTTATTATAAATTCTAAAGATCTGATAGATTATGACATCTTTAATCTTAGAAATAGTAGTAGTCCATCGATGAAACAGTTAGGTAATACAAAGGAGATAGTCAACCTGTCACCACTCCTCTAGATTTAACTTATACTAAGGATAGTTATATTTACTGCAATATTCATCAAACTTTTTTAATAGGTATCTAGCGCGCTGAAGTATTAAGAATGTTGAATTCTATTATATTCTGATATCCTGGATTGGCAGAAGTTTTGGCTCTTTACTTTGGAGATTCAGGAAGGCTTCTCGCTGCTGGGGACTGGTGTTGATATCTATGGCTAGACTATGGACCTAATAACCTTGGTTAGTAGATAGACTAGTCTAAAATAGTTTTAAGACGAGACATACCTTTGCAAGAGTATAGATAATACCACGCTTCTAAAGATAATGGAGTGAACTATCCTGTTCAGCTGACCACTGCTGGCCTAGAACATCATTCTTTGGATCAAGCTTTATTATTGCCAACAGATCCTTTACACTTAGTTGGATGACATGAGCTAAGCAAGGAATCCGAATAATTGGTGTATGATCTGCATGATTAAGGGTCGGGCTTCCTTCGGGTAATCGGCGACTAGTCTCGGAGGGCCTAGACTTGTTAAACCCAACCCACGAAACCCGTCAAGAATTGGGTTGGGTTGGACCTTTGAATAATCCATTGAATTTTGGATATTTTTTAGCTGACCCAAAGCCCAGCGGGTTGGGTTGCCAAGAGGCTGAAGAAGGGAATCGTTTCTGTGGACTATCGAGGTGGATTCTAGTGCTGATTTCTGTCATGTGATCAATGTCTGCAACGAAATTATTAACTTGAAGGCCTTAATCTCATATCTACAGTCTAACCCATTGGGGGTGGAACATTGCAGTGCAATGGGATTAGGGTTTCAAAGTTTTGTATGGGCAGGTTGTAGTACAATAGGATTTTCTCAGCCATGATACCAGAGTGCAATGGGATTAGAATGCAGGGGCCTAGGAGGCTGAAAATTTGACTGCAGACCCAGCAGCCACTTAACTATTACTTAGTCTAATTTCAAGCCCTTGCGACCGAAAATGATTGCATGGTATTGAGCTGAAGTAGGTTGGGGTTGTTGGTATGGTTTGGACAGGAGATCGGCGATGGCTGTATGATAGTGTTTCAACAACAAAAGCAAAGACACTGGTCAGTGTCAGATTTTAGGGGAATCCCCCTTATTTAAATCCTACAATGTCAATAATCGCACTCCTTAGCAAGAGCTACTATCATTGTAATTAACAGCATGTCTCCTATACTCTTTGAAATCATCCCTGAGCTGCAGATCATGGTCTGCTGTCAATACAAGTATGGGGTTCACCTAATTAAGGTTGAAACCTACCTTTGCTGGAAGCATTTAATAAGCAGCGCATAGATACAGCCAGTTATCAAGACTGTCCAATAATGGACAAACCTGATCCAGGACCCTGGTACTGTCCAGATCCCTCAGGCACTTTACTATCTACTACTAATTCTCCCTGTCTTGACCAACAGCATACAGTATTAATATGATCCAGACTGTCTATATATTGCAACTAACCTGAATACAATGCGCAATCACTGGCAGCAGGTGCATGGATGGACCCAATATAAGAGATGTAGCCAAGCCAAGGTTCTGGAAAAGCTAGCTACTGATGCCAAGTTATAGCAGTTATATTGCATCGTCACCTGGCAGCAGGTATTCCCCACGCGCAAGAACTTGCACCTCGTGCACATCTGATCATGCGACCCCGAGCCCGACGAGCCCCAACTGCCGTCAACTAATTCCGAGCAGATCACTGCTGAGATCAAAGCCTGTGCTGACAATGACAAGCAGCAGGCGACACGCCGGACAGCCGAGAGCAACACATTGCACGACGCGAACCCGTGGCTGCGCATGACCCGATGGACCCGATACCTGGCCGGCGTCCACCTCCAAGACCTCCTCGACATCGTCACACCCCCCGATCCTGATGCGATCGACGCCACCCTTCACGAACACGGAGATACTGTGAGCCAGGCAACGCAGTGCATGTGGGATGCCATGGGGCAGCTGGCCCGGCGCAGTCAGCGCACGGTGCAGCATTGTGGAAACGGCATTTGCATGATGGCTGCAAGCATGATGCCTAACCAGATCCCACACCGTCCGCTGCAGGCATACATGGACAAGACGAGCATTGCAAAGCATATACAGCCGTGGCAGCAGATACTGCTGTTCCTCATTTACATGTAGACAGAGTGGCCGTGGCAACAGAAGAAGCCCAGGTATGTCATGACCGCATGACAGCAGCGGACCTGGCAGCAACTGTGGCAGCTGGCCTGCCAATTGGACAAGGCCGGCGCGTCGCCAGCATCGCGCCAGAATCCCGATCCGATGGATAATCAACTCGCGGCATTCATGATGACCCTGTTGGAGACGGCGTGCCTTGATTTCTGCATTGAGCTGCTGAACCAGAAGACCAAGGTGCATGAGTATAAGAGCCTGTTGGTATGTGCAATGGCGGTCCTTGGTCGCGGCGAGCAGGGCTGGCGCGACGCCGATAGTTATCCGCTGATCCTCTCGCGTGTACTGAAGGTAGCATGGTTTCTGGTTGTGCAGAAGGCGCTGTGGCTCGACCCCCAGCACTGGGACATTATCCAGATGTGGGCCGCGGCGGCTGAACAGGGCTCGTGGGTAGGCGAGGCCGCGGATCAGGAGCTGGCATGGCTGTTTGAGGACGAAGGGTATGCCGAGGCCTCGTCCCTGTCAAGTCTGTCAAGCCCAGAGCCTGCATCCGCATCCCAAGACTGCATGATTGGCCGCATTCGATCGCGGTTGTTTCAGGCTGGCGTCGACTGGATGGTACAGTAATTCATGGTGCGCGGCCAGCACAGCCCTGTCAAGGTGCTGCTTGACTGGCGCACATACAGGCTGAAGGTGCACTACAACACCACGGCGCCGGGGCATGTGACGTGGATGGGGCAGGACCAGCTGCTGTACAAGCAGATGGACTTCACAATGGGCCAGTTTCGCAGCTTCGTGCACGGCGTCGTGGGGGGTGCTCGAGAGCTGATGGCCAGTCTACTGTGTCAGCCGGATTGCCAGCAGTGGCCAGCCATCCCCTGGGATCAGCTGTTCGACAATCTGACTGAGGGGGCTGCTGGCTGGAGCTTCCTGCAGGATGCGCGTACGCCGTGGCCCGTAGCAGGGAAGACATGGCTGGTCGACCGCATGGGCGCTGAACTGTCCATTGCTCGAGCCTTCATCACCCAGGGCGCTGTCAGTGTAAACAAGGTACAGAAGTACTTTTAGCAGGTCGCATGATTCAAAGAGAAGCTGGCGGTGGCCGTGCACCTTACTGGTAGTGCGCCAGCACGCGTGCCCGAGCTGCTGAGCATCCAGCATGTCAATACTGACAACAACTGGCATTGCAACATCTTCATCGAGGACGGCCTTGTCGTGTTCATGACGGCATACCACAAGGGGTTCTACGCGAGCAACGACGTCAAGATCATCCACCGGTACTTGCCCCGCGAAGTCGGCGAGCTTGTTGTGTGGTACCTGTGGCTGGTGCTGCTGTTTGTGCGCCAGTTGGCAGCTACCTGGGACTAGTTGGCCCCGAGCAGCAGCCCCAGCAGCGCAGTCCACCACAGTCCGTATCTATGGGGCCCGGACGTGGACACTCGCCGGGAGTGGTCGAGCGAGCGGCTGCGGGAGGTGCTGAAATAGGAGAGCAAGACCATGATCAGCGCCCAGCATCCATTGAACATCGCCAACTACCATGACATTGCCATTGGCATCAGCCGTCGCTTCCTGCGCCCGTCAAGTATATTTCCCAACAACATCCTGGCCGAGCAGGAGCAGGAAAAGGCGGCGCTGGAGGCCAACAAGGATCTAGATAAGATAGGCAATATCGCCGACGAGCAGGCCGGACACTCGCCCCACATGGCCGCCATGGTGTACGGCCGGGAGATCAGCGAGCTCGCTGGCAGCACGACGACGCGCCGACTGTGCTTTCAAGCCTCGAGTACCGACTGGCATTGCTTTCTGGGGCTTCCAGACCCCACGAACCCCGTCCTGGGCAAACATACGAACCCGTGGGAGGAGCAGGCTGTCAACCACCAGGAGCAGCGGCGACAGCAGCTGGCAGTGCAGAACATGGCGCAGGGGCTGCAGCGCATGACTGGATGGCCGGGGCTGCAGCTGCGGGGGATACAGGCCCCAGTATTGAAGGCCATCCAGGATGGCGCCAGCCCTGTCATTGCCATTATGCTGACTGGTGGTGGCAAGAGCATGCTGTTCATGTTGCTGGTATTTGCCGCCCCCAGGGGCTGCATGATTGTGGTGGTGCCCCTGCTGTTGCTGCGAGCAGACCTCATGACATGCTGTCAGGCTCTGGGTATTTCTTGCATGTCGTGGGAGAGCCGCCGGCCCCCTGACGAGGCGGCGATTGTGCTCGTGACGCCTGAGTCGACCAAGAACCCTGATTTCCACATGTTTCTGAATTGACAGCGGCAGCTGCGCCGACTTGACCAGATTGTCGTGGACAAGTGCCATGTGATCCTGAACAACCAGAAGGACTTTCGGCCGGCGATGGCGTGACTCGGGCGTCTCGTCAGCGCCCAGACCCAGATGGTGTTCTTGACGGCGACGCTGCCCCCGACAGAGGAGGACCAGTTCCTGCGTCGCATCAAGCACGATCGCAGCAAGGTAGGTATCTATCGGGCCCGCACAAGTCGACGCAATGTGGCGTACCGGGTCTTCCGGCCGTCACTGCCTTGTGGTGTCCCTTGCGAGCCACACCAGTGGCTGGCGCAGCCTGATGTGCTGGGATTCATCCAACAATGCATTTGTCAGGCCGGGGACGGCCGCGTGATTGTGTATGCCAACATCAAGAGCCAGGTCGACGCCATCAGCCAGGAGCTGGGCTGCGAGGCATATCACAGTACTGTCCTGGATCAGACAGGCATCCTGCAGTAGTTCCAGAGTGGCGAGACCCAGGTCATTGCCGCGACGAGCGCCCTGGGCATGGGCATTGACATTCTGGATATCCAGTGCATGATCTATCTGGGCCGGCCCTGGACACTGCTTGACTATGGGCAGGAGAGTGGGCACGCCGGCCGCGACAGTTTGGCAAGCAAGGCGGTCATCCTACACCCCCAGGGCTGGGATGACCTTGATCCATGGGTTGACCAGGTATCAGACACCGAGTTCGAGCGCGTGCAGGCGTACATGGAGGTCGTCAAGGGGGTTGGATGTCGACAGTACGTCCTCAACCAGTATCTGGACAGGACAGTCAACAGATACACGCGCCAGCAGTGCCAGGATGAGGATCCTGACAAGCTGCGGTGCAATGCCTGCCAGCTGGATAGGCTGGACAAGTAAACCCCAATACCATTGCCAGCAGCATCAGCAGCACCAGCATCAGAATATGATGTTGAGATAAGTAATCTGCCCAATGATCCCCCCAATGCACGAAATTAGCCCGTCGTGCTCGATTCTCGATCTCGACCCATGTCCAAAACCTCGGACATATTGATCCTGTCCCAAGTGCCGCGATCTGCAGCAGTTGCACCCTTACCCAAGGTACTGGCGCCTACTGCAGCTGTTTTGACAGTCCTAGCAGACAGCGCGACGCCAGCATAATACTGATGTGCTGCCCTTCAGCAGCAGGCGGCCACTGTGCAGTGGGGCTTGGATTGCGAGTTCCTTGAGCAGGAGGCGCGGCGATGGCTGCACCAATGCTATGTCTGCATGGTAGCCAGGCATGACAGCGACCACAAGCTGTATAACTGCCATTACCTAGATAGCCAGTCTGCCAAACAGTGGATGGTGCAGCTGCGAACCCAGATCAACTACGCGCCGTTCCACTGCTGTTTCCAGTATGGGATGCCCCAGTCTGTTTACCATGGCTGGCAGGCCAGGCAGCAATGTCTGTGGCGCGGGGCCCTGATCTCAATAATTGCGGGGATGTTGTATGGGCTGCACAGGGCCGAGGTGCATTCAGCATGGCAGCAATATCTGGCTGGTCAAATGGTCAAGCAGTAGATAGTCTTCGCCCAGAAGGCGCGGTGCCTGGTCAACACTTATGTAGTTGATATACAGGACATTGTGTTGGTAGCAGTCTTCCTGGGGCAGGCAATGGCTGATGGGCAGGGCATGGAGATGCAGGCAGTATTCTGTTAGCTGCGGCGAGTCTGTCAGGCATCTGAGTAGGAGGATGATATTATATCCCAATAACATGATCGGACAAGCGAATATATTTCTACCATGGAAGTTAGATATATATAAATTATAACAGATATATAGCTGTAATAATATCATGGCCTGCTAGTTATTATTCACATGCAGTACTACCACTAGTCCAGGACAACCACAAAACTCTGTAATACTCTGCTGGATGCAGAGGCTCCAGGCACGGCCCCAGCTACATGCCAGCAGCATGCCAACCAGCAGTCAGACTGTTACATGCCAGATATTAGCATGAGCACTGCGCTGATTATGAGGGTTGATTGCATCTATTGATGCAGCGTCGCGCGTTGCACGACCCATATTGTGGCTAGATATAGTAATCTCCTGGCTTGGGCCATGCCACAGCTTGTCTGCTACTACAGGACCATATATATAAAATTACTGACTAATAAAAACTCCCTAAGTTGGTTTTTAGGCTCCTGATATTTACTACCCTTCTTCCAGCATCTTATTACAGCAAGGTATACTTGTAATTCAACAACTATTATTATTATTATATATTCTATTACTTTATTATATATTATGATCACTATAATTAGTCCTGACAAAAGAACAAACATTACTGCCAGCCACCAACTACCATGCCTTGTCCAGTTTACTCGTCTTTACTATCATTCTCCTCCTCCTCCTCCTCCTCCTCCTCCTCCTCCTCCTCCTCCTCCTCCTCCTCCTCCTCCTCCTCATTGTCGTCGCCGCCGTCGCCGCTGTCATCATTGTCCTTGTCAACCTTGTCTAGGAAGTCCAGGGATTCGTCATTGTCAGTACTGGCCAGGGCGTTGTCGAACTCTTCTAGGCTGACCATCATCTCAGATCCAGGAACCGGAGCAAAGTTCTTGAGCGCGCGGATCTTGTTCTGCAGCTGAAAGGTGTGGTACAGCACTGACAGCTGCACCTGGTACCAGAACTGGTAGGTTTCCACTGCAGCGCCCGCGCTGCATCCTCCCCTGGTAACCAGCACTGTGGCCCTTGCCTTCTGTTTATTAGCCTTGTGGAGCTCAGCGTCAATATCGTACCGGAACTTGATAGTTTGGTGGGCGGCCTCGCGCGTCCGGCGCATCCGGGCCAGGGCCAACACATGTCCTACCAGACTGGCCGGGAGAGGAATGCACTTCTTGTTGCCCTTGGTGCACCAGGTGCAGTGCTTGGCCTGGCGGCGCTTCAGCATGCACACTGCAGGACCAACAACCTTGCCAGTAGTTTTGTCAAGCACAAAGAGGTTTTTTGCATAGTAGATGCACGGGTGATTGGCAATAACAGGGTCAGGGTCTTGGACTCAGGCTGCTGCTCAGACAGCCAACTAGGTCTGGTTAGCATTTATGCTGGTGTGCAGGCTGGGCTACTCACCTTCCTGGTCCAGGGTCTGCTTACTGTGCAGGCATGTTTCAGTTGTGTTGACAGGGCTGGGACTTCATTATTATTAGTTGGTGCTGGGGATCAGGCGCGATGCTTTTATTGAGGATTCTTGACCACCACAGAAGCAGGCTTGTCAATGGGCCGGAGCCCAATGCTGGCAATAGGGGAGCTGGGAGCGTCGCTGTCACTGACATAGTCAATATTGGGCTGATTATTGTTTAGGTTGTGATTAGTGGTGTCGTCGTGCCGGTTACTTTCAACATCCTCGCCATGATTATAGTTAATAGCCAGGTTGTTGTTATTGTCAGTGCAGGTATTATCAGCGCGTGTATTATTGTTGGTACAGGTGTTGTTGGTACAGGTATTGTTGTCTATGGAGTTTGTGGTCGGATCATGCAGCTCATCCATGCTGTCTGAGGGAGCAGGATGCTGAGGGGCAGCCATCATCCTGCCCGCCAGCAGCTCCCGTGCCCTGTCCTGTTGTTGCTGGCAGTGGCGTCTCTGTTTTGACTTTGCATTGATGATTGTGGGCGTGAGGCCGAGGGGGCTTGGGGGGCTCGTGAGGTCGGTCGAGTGATGGTGGATCGGGGTCTGGGGGGCGGAGGTGGCTATTTCGGTCCAATGAGAATGGTTGGAGGACGGAGACAGTGTTGGAGAGGCGATCGAGCGACAGGCAGTGAGGTTAATACAAGGTAGACAATGGTCAGAGAATATCAAGCAAGCGATACAACTGATAGGAGCCGGCGAGGCGAGCGAGCAATAGCAGCAAGTAATGAGAACAAGTAATAAGAGCAAGTGTGAGAGTAACAGGCAAAGAGCAATAAGAGAGCAATAAGCAAGAGCAAAGTGCAAGAGAAAAGAGTAAGAGTGAAGGGTGATTGTGCAATGTATATTATGGTGAATTAAGCAAGCTTTGTTATGATATAATGCTGAAGCCACGCCATAGCAATACCTACCATCCCCAGCAACAACACTGTAATAAGCTTATTTACTCTGCAACTAATAAGCTACGTGCGTGCCGGAGAGGACAAGCAATATATATTACTTACTAATCCTGTAAAGATAGTTCCTGATAATATAATCTTACAGTACTAATATAGGAGGGGAATATATAATCATGTAATAACAAAGTAACAATAACAGTTCCTTGAGCGGACCAACAAGCTGTGCAACAGAGACAATATTATATATTATAGTTAGCTATTGCCAGATCAAACTGCAGAGGCTCCTGCACAATAATAACATAACATCTTTGCCATGCTCCCTAGTATAATATAATCACAATGCTGGCAATACAGGGGCAAGACCATGATTATTGCAGCAGAGGTTGGTTGCCAGTACTGTATACATGCTATGAGTAATGGCATCAACCTTGTCAGCTAGAATCCAGAATATTGTACGCAAACCTGGCAGTATGCTGGGGTGACGCCGGCATATTATAGGACAGGGATGACCAAGGGTTGTCAATATTGCAGCATGCAGACAGGAGGGACTGGCAGCCAGATCAGGCTGATCATGTAATATACAACCAGAGGATATCTGGCTGCAGATAACAAGCTTTGTACAAATATTATGAGATTAAGCATGGATAATCAATGCCAAGATGCCAGTACCAGATTAATCCAGGGATGGTGCAGATCTTGCCCTGCTAATTATCAGCCTCCTGCAATACTAGAGCCATGTTACTAAATACAGAGCCAGTATAATGCTAGTACAAAGCTGGTATATATACAGAGCTGATGCAGAGCCAGTACAGGACAGATATTATAGCTATACTATACTAGTTGTAGACAGTACTATGCCAGTATATAGCCAGAGCTTAGTCAGGTAGCAAGCCCAGGGCTTGTACTATGCTGGCGCCGCTGTCATGCTAAGATAATACTAGTATTAGAGGAAATTGATTTCTCAGTACTAGTTGTAGCTTCAAAATACCTGCAGATTATATACCAATCCAGATCAGAGATTAAGGGCAGTGGC
>JAAXYA010000184.1:0-16792 GCA_013305525.1 Aspergillus quadrilineatus
TTCTAGATAAGTGGCTGCTAGGTCTACAGTAAAATTTTCAGCCCCCTAGCCCCCTGCATTCTAATCCCATTGTACTCCAGTTTCATGCCTGAAAAAATCCCATTGCACTCCAACCTGCCCATATATTACTTTAAAACCCTAATCCCATTGCACTGCAATGTTCCACCCCCAATGGGTTAGAAGCTGGAAACAATCCGTAATGTATCAAGTCAACGACAGCACCGGATGTGCCGGAAACCTCATCATGGCCTAGTGATTCAGCCAGCCAGCAATAAATCCTCATGTACCCTTGACCTTGTCCTCACAACCAGCAAACCATCCCGAAATGGCATACTCGGCCTGCCAGTACCCCGGCACAAACTGAAACAGCAACCCACGAATGACCTTCCCAAAGACAAAAGGTACATACAGCAGAGGATTCGCCGCCCGCGCACTAGAGACGCCAACGGCGGCGGTTGTCGCGTACTCTGGTCTCGTAGCCAACTGGACAAACCCGTCCGCCAGATCCTCGTACGAGACCGCCGTGTACGCAAACCCGGTGCTAATCACACACCCCGTCGCGGGCTCCATGACGAGCGCATTGGGTTGCACCAGGAGCACGTTGACGAGCTCGGGAACACCCAGTAGCATCTCCTGCCCCTGCACGAGGTCGCTGTACGGCCGTGCGAATGCGTTGCGGATCATCCAGTGGACCAGGGCCGGGCGCTCCGCCGCGAAGCGCGCGTTCCACGTCGCAGAGGAGGGCAAGAGGAGCCGCGGCGGGGTCCATTCTGCTGCTGGATCTGGTCCTGCTGGGTCTTGTGCGCTGGCACGGAGGGCGGACAGGGCGTCGATGATGGCTCTGGCGCAGTCGCGCAGGATATTTACGCCGGGGATGTTTTCGTTCTCGCCGACGGTGGCGATGATTGTGGTTGCGCCGGAGAGGCAGGCGCGGATTAGAGCGGGATCCTGCAGGCTCCCTTCAAAGATGGTTGCTCGCGCATCCGAGGCGACAGACGGGACCAGGCGTTCGAGCTTGGAGCGCGAGCGGACGTAGATGTTGAGTTTAATGTCGGTATCCCTTGTGTCGAGGAGTCTTTTGAGGAGATCAGTCGTCCGGTGTTGCCGGTGGCACCGAGGAGTGCATACTGTTGCCGATGGTCTGGCATGGGGATAACACGGCCGGCGTCTGGTCTTGAGGGTTTGCGTGTGTTGGTATGTTTTGCCTTGGGGATAGAGATGGTGGGGAGAGCAAGGTGTTGAGAAGCTTTCTAGCTGGGGTGTGGGGAATAATTGCCTACCACTGCACCAGATGCCTGTCCGAGGACCAGCTTGCCGCCCCCCCACCCGCCCCCCCCCCATCCCAAAGCTCGCAAGCCACCTTGCAGCAGCACAGGTGCAGCAGCCAAAGTCCGAGGATGCCAGATCGACGCCTGGTCTTTTGCTACCGGTGGGCCCTGAGACCCGCCGCCTCGTCGAGCCCCTATAGACTGCTGGGAGGAGAGGGTCCCGCGCCGCGTCCGGTCTCTGTCGGCTTTTGACAGCCACCTTACGTCAGTAGCCATCGCTGGACGCAGGCAACGTGTGTGTGTATCTCTTATTTTGCCAATCGTCGCGACTGCTAAATTTGTACCTTCGCACCGTTTCGCTTCCCTAGCTGTGTGACCTGATTCGCCATCACTATCACCATCACCATGTGGTCAACCGTCGGGTTTCGCGTCGCGCAGGCCATGGGCATCACAGGAGCAGCGTGGCTCTCCGGTAAGCACCATGCACAGAGGCACCCTCCCTAATGCCCATACAACGTAAATCTAACAGTAGCCGTTCCCATCTCTCTCCCTGCAGGAAACATCTCCCTGTTTAGCATGAACGTCGTCCCATCCCTCCTGCGCTCACGGACAGAAGCAGACCTGTCCCTGACAACCCTCGTCATGCAGTGGCGCGAGATCTATGAGACGGGCAAACGCCAGAACCCTCCCATTGCCGGCCTGACTGCGGCGTCCTTTATCTACCTCGCTGTCTTCTCCTCACGCAAATCGTCGTCGTCGCCTCTCCTGCTCTTCCGCGGCGCACCACCCTACAGTCGCGCCGGGTTTTATGCCTCGGCGGCGCTCCTGACGCTGAGCATTGTGCCGTTTACCCTGATTGCCATGTCGTCGACCAACAATGCGCTCATCGATGTGTGCGAGTCTCAGAAGCAGCGAGGGACGGGGGCAGGGGCAGAGATAGTCGCGACCGATGCCCAGATAGAGGAGCTGTTCCAGGATTGGGTGGCGCTGAACCGGGTCAGGAGTCTGTTGCCCCTTCTTGCGAGCCTGACGGGGATTGTCGTGGCGTTGCTGTAGGAGCGAGGATTCAATTTCTTGCAAAGTGTAGGAAATACGCGAGGGACAGTTGGCATTGTTAAGCGTGTGCAGTAGTAGTTGGTGTATTTATATAGCGTCAGGTTTAAACTACTCCTCTCTTCTCGTATTCATATCGCCTGTTGCAGTTGTTTGTTTACTGGGACAATCGACAGGTTCAGCCTTTGCAATAAACTCGGAAAGTGGTTCGCCTTCTCGAGAAAGAGATATACTACTGTTGCGCCAGGGAATAAAATACATATTTAGTGGGAGACTTTGGCCCAAGACTATTCTCGCAGCTGATGGAATTGGGTAACTTGCAGTTATACCTATGATGATAAACAGAGATACACTCAATTCAAGTAACCCTCCTCACGATAAAACCGCTCTGCAGCCGGGTGCAGGGGAACGCTCGAGCGGGCCATCTTGACAGGATCAAGAGGATAGGATAGCGGGCTGCGCTCCGGCGGGATGTGCCTATACTGCGCCTCGAGGGTCTCTCTCGTCTTTACCAGGCACCACGTCAAGAGCCGCGCAACGTCATCCGGCATGTCCGCGCGCACCAGGACCAGGAAATCGGAAAAGTCGACGCACGCGAGATCGTGGCTGACCGCGTCCCAGAAATGCGCCTGCACGACCGCCGGACTGAACCCTACTCGTGTCCACAGCTTTGTCATGGATCCCTCGTCGACAGGCACGGGGACCAGCGTGCGGCTCTCGATCAGATTGCGCCACCAGGGTGTCATGATGGCCTCCTGCATGACTGCATCGGCCTGCCCTGTTTTGACCAGCGCTAAAACCTGCTCGGGACGACAGGCCTTGACCCAGCTGCCTCCCCACGATTGCACGGTCTTTTCGTCCAGGCCGTGGGCTTCGAGGATGCGTGCCGAGACGTACCCGATGAAATTCGTCCCATCGTCAGCGGAGACTGCGATGCGCAGGGGCAGCTTCTTGTCGCGGATCTCGGCAAACGACGCAACCCCCAGCGACGGCTTCACGGCAAACATCATGCGGTCGCGCTGGGGCAGGACGGCGAGACAGCGCAGGTCAGGCAGGGGCCCTGTGGACTGGAAAATCTCTCCGCCATCGGTGGCGGCCTTAAGCATCCCTGCGGGCGTGCAGATCCCCACGTCCGCCTGCCCGTTGTGCACCTGGAGAGGAGAATCGAGGCCGCCGTCGCGGAGAGAGTAGATCATTGTGCGGCTGGCCGGGCCGGCGCGGTCGCAGAATTCCTGGGTGAGCCATGAGAGGATGCGGTGGAAGTTGGCCTGGCCCCAGTCGCCGACGCAGCGGAGTTCAATGGAGCGCTTGATGGAAGGGGCGGTTTCTGGGGTGGTCATTGTGAAGGGAAGAGGGTACGTAGCGAAAAAGATACTAGACCAGAGACAGGACTTGGCTGCATCGCGGCCTGCCTTTAACCTCATCGCGTCACTATTGGCCCTGCCTTGCAAAACCCGCAAAAGCCGAGAGCATGTTGACGGTGGAGGACTGTAACAGGCGCAAATCGGGCTTGCTCCGATGATGGCCAGCAAGGTCCCACGGGGTCAGGGAATCCTTTGCGGGGAAGACTAGTCTAGTGACTAGTAGTGAGTATCTGGCTCCAGTGGATCCGCATCGGCGGTCGGAGGCTCACTCGCCGACTCGGGACTCGGGATGGATCGCCACTCGGCCACCTCCGCTCAAAGCTTTGAGCGTCGAGTCTGCCCTTTGCTCAACCAGCCATCATCATTCAAAATGAACGAGTACTCACTAGCTGCCCGCGCACAGCTGACGTGCGAAACATGTAAGCGCCGCAAGGTCAAGTGCGACAAGCTGCGGCCCTGCTCCAACTGCTGCAAGGCCGGTATCCAGTGCGTCGCGGTGGAGCGGGCGCGCTTGCCACGCGGTCGCTCGGCCAAGAAGAAGAACAAGGAACCCTCGCCCGACTTGTCTGGCCGGGTCTCGATGCTCGAAGGGTTGATCGAGTCGCTACTTAAGAACAATACTCGCGTCCAGTCAAGCCCGGACAGGGACACCAGTTTGGTGCAGCGCAGCACTTTGCCAGGTGTAGATGCAGCGTCGCAGCAGGCAGGCACTCTGTATGACCAGTTCATCAATCAATTTGTCCCGCCGGATTACCATACTACTGCATCCCTTCCAACCGCTAGTGAGAAGCCTGATATGCCCAATGTGCTGAGCCCACGCCTGCTGCAGATCTACACTGTGCAGGTCGATCCCATCCTTCCCATCTTGCAATGCTCGGGCCTATGGGGGCTGGTGACGCCAGGGGGTCGGTACCTTGACTATCCTGCAGACCACCCTGTGCCTCGGGCCCTTGGCTGCGCGATCAGCTACATGACCATCACTACTCTAAGCAGTGACCAATGTTCACAAGAGTTTGGCAGCCCTCGTGGCCTCCTGCTTGACACATACCGCAACCTGACCAAGCTGGCCCTGGACCGCGTTGACTACATGAACACGGACGATCTCACTGTCCTGCAGGCGTTTGTGCTGTTTCTGGTATACCTGCAATGGCCCCATGAACTGTAACTGCAGACCACTGACACTTAGCCTCGTAGATATCCATCCAGGCGCATGACCGGAGCCGACGGGCCTGGACAATGCTGAGCCTTGCGCTACGCATTGCCCAGTTACTCTTCCTCAACAAGGCCGACCCTCCCTTCATGGTCTCTGTACTGGAGAGGTAGATGCGCCAGCGCCTCTGGCATATAATATCCCTGCTAGACATGCAAGCCTTGTTTGATCACAGCTTGGCACCAATGCTCTATGCTGATTGCCTGTGCTTGCAAGTCTTCCTGGCCATGGACTTTTTGGATTTCTTCACTCCCCCTGACGACGATGCTTCGTCGGCCTCTGGAGAGTCCCTCTCCAATCTAACATTTATAATGGTCATGGCTGAAGCGCAGCGTGCTTTTTGCTCCCTCGACCTTTCCAGCGAACCAAGACCTGCTGCTGTTGGCATCGACACGCACCTGCGCCTCCAGATCGCCGCGACGTTCAAGGAAACATCCCAAGGCATCCTCAAGGACTTTGAGCCGCAAAAAGTGCTCGTGCACTGGTTTCTCCAAAAGATCATAAATGTCACTCACGCCTTTTTGCAGCTGGTCGCCGTCCAGCCCGTGCAGCGGGCACCCACCAGCAGCAGCGGCCCCCGTTCTCGAGACATTGTATCCCAGAGCACCTCGCTGTCATTGGCCGTGCAATTTCTACAAAGTCTCAACGAGATGCACCAGAACCCGTGCATTGAACCGTTTTGCTGGTACACGCGTTTATTTGTCCCGTGGCACGCCCTGTCCGTTGCCATGGACCAGGTCTGCAATTGTAGTGACCCTTCGCTCCAGAGCTACTACCAGTCCGCGATTGCGGGCCTCTATTCCTCGCTGCAGGAGCTTCTGACCGACGTGCATCGGAGTCTGCTGCAACGGCCATTGCATCGGTTCGCCCTACTCTCCGAGACTTGTGTGAGTCAGGATGTGATGAGTGATTTGCTATTGGAACCAAGTCTCCTCCAGCAGTATTGAAATGGATTATACAAAGTGATCATGTGATATAACAGCTAGAAATGGCAAATATTTTCGCGTATACCTTGATATGGAGTCGTACAAGCAAGTCCTTTAATGGAGTTTTACCTTGGTCAAAGAATGGAACCGAATTCCTGCTTTAGGGGTTCTACAGCACCTGCGAGTAGACTATCTCAGGCCATCATCTTTCAAGATAGACAACCCCCGTAAGCGATGCAGAGAATATCTGAAACCCCCGCCCCAGCCTCGTCCAGTCGGGCCGTATCAAGTGAGCCCATGTCATGGTCTAGCCCCTATTCGGCTTTCACAACGGCGCTTCATCAGCAAACCTTAGGACCAAAGTCTGGGCTCCCAGGTCACCACAGGGCGAACTCTAGTCCCGCAGAGATTCTGTCCTGTCCCGCCTCCACGTCCCCGCGCCCATTCCCCCAGGTCGGGACAAGTCCGGGGGGTTGTTCCCGTCGAGTCTCCTCTACCCTAACCGTGGACCCCTGTCCACCCATAAAGCGCACCGCGGTCCACCGACCTGTACCATCCCATCCCACTACACCCTTGTCTCATTGCCCTTGTACATCATCTCCATTGCCTACATCCGCCCCAAGACTTATATCCCCAAAATGGAGGTTCGACAGCAAATTACCGACAAAGCGCACACCGCCCAGGTTGAGGATATCACGACGTCCTCCGATCCGTCCGTCGAGACACCCGGCACAGAAGAAACCCCCGGCGCCGATACCGTCCTGGCCACACTGAAGCGCGAACCCTGGGCGGTCATCTGGTGCTGCTACGCCATCTGGGTTGTGCTTGTTGTCGCCTTTGACTTTGCTGCCCCCTCCGCCATCCTAGGGGTGCCGCAGTTCCGAAAGGACTTTGGGTACTTTTACCAGGGGGATTATGTGCTCCCGGCGAAATGGCAGTCGGCCTATAGCGGTGCACCGGTTGCCTCGTACGTTCTCTCAAGTTTTCAATCATATCCATCTCCTTGAGTCCCAGACATCAGTACAGGAAGACTAATATAATCCGTATCCCAGGGGCGTCGTCGGCAGCTTCATGTCAGGATGGCTGGGGGATAAAATCGGCAAAAAGGCAATGATTGGCTTTGCGTATGGGTTGATCCTCGCGGGGATCTCTGTGGAGATGGTTGCGACGACCAACGAGGTCTTCTTTGGCGCCAAGTTTATGATTGGCTTTGTGATTGGCATTGGTCTCGCTGTCAGCTTTAGCTACCTCGGGGAGATTTCGCCGCAGAGGCTCCGTGGGATCATGGGCGCGGCGGGGAGCCTTTCCTTTATCATTGCGCAGTTGGTCGTCGCTGTGATTCAAAAGGGGGTCTCGGATCGGGACGACCGGTGGGCGTATAGGGGGATCTTTGTTGCTCAGTATGGGATGACTGCGATTGGGATTGTCTTTCTTCCGTTCATGCCCGAGTATGCGTCTCTCTCAGACTGCTTTCCTGCTGTATGGGATCAAAAAAAACCACGGGCTAACCAGAACAGGTCTCCCTACTGGCTCGTCAGCCGTGGCGACGACAGCAAAACGACACGAGCTCTCTAGCGCCTCGGCTACTCGCCCTCTGAATGCAGCAAGCGCATCGCCGACATGAAGGACACTCTCGAGCGAGCCCGCCACGAAACATCCAGCGCCTCCTACGCCGAATGCTTCCGCAAGTCCAACCTGCGCCGCACTGTCATCGCTGTGGCCCCAATCTTCATCCAGAATATCTCCGGCTACTACTTTGTCGCCACCTACCTAACCTACTACGCTCAGCTAGTCGGATACTCTGCAGACGCGAGTTTCATCATCAACATCGTGGCACAGGTCGTCTCCTTTGTCGGGTGCGTCGCTTCGTGGTTCCTCATTGAGAGCGTTGGCCGGCGGCCGCTGAATATCTGGGGGGTCGCGCTCATGACTGTGGTGCTGTGCGTCGGCGGTGGCCTTGCTACAACGAATAACTTTCAGTGCCTGAAAGCAGTCATTGGCCTGTTTATCGTCTACGAGTTCATCTACTTTGTCACCATCGGCTCCGCCGGGTTCGTGGCTCTCGCTGAGATTGCCACCCCCCCGCCTGCGGACAAAGACCGCCGCGCTGGGGATTCTCCTCCAGAATGCAATTGTCGTAAGTTCTCTTTTCTTTTAATCCTGCCCATCCTTTCTGTTCAGTTCTGCTCTCCTCTGCTATGCAAATTCTTTATGCTGATTACTTGTCGCCTTGCAGTGTGGCCTCGCCTTTTTGATCCCGTACATCTTCAACCCGGACAAGGGAAACCTCGGCGGCAAGACTGCGTTTATCTTTGCGCTTCTGGGGATTCTGAGCACGGTCTATCTGTTCCTGTACCATCCGGAAACGGCGGGGAGGGGTTATCGCGAGATGGATGAATTGTTCATCAAGCAGGTCAAGGCGCGCGACTTTAAGGGCTATGTCACAGACGCGGAGGTTGTCACGAAGAGGGATGCTGGTGACGGTTTGCCCGGTCAGTCTGTGTAAGTGACTGCCAAGGGCGCCATCTTTATCATGCAAACTCACGGTGACTTGTTACGATGGGCATGGGGATTGATTTCTTGTTCTATCGAGTTGCATAGTCTATAGATCCATCCGACGATGGCGGTTCAAACCATGGAGTCCTGGAAGCTTTCGGGGAGGCCATGTTATTACAATATTACTTCCACTAGATGACCTGCTTTGGAAATTACACGATGAGGCTGTACAGATTTGGCCTGATGGCTCACAAATTTCCTACGCGGATATTAAAAAGGTAGGGGAATTCAACACCGGCTTGAACAGTTTCTAACGTTTGTCGTGGCCTGCCCAAGACCGAGATCTGCTCACCATAGTGATACAAGGTTGAGATGGCAGTGCCGTCGCTAATGCGCCTACCCGGCTCGAAATTTCAAACGTTGCACGTGAGGAGTAGACAGAGAGTGAGTCACAGAGGCATTCCTAACTAGATACATTGGGCCCTTTCCTGTAGTGCGTCTAAATCTTTCTACACTGCCTACGGAAAGTATACATACAGACTCCTGATCTCGCACACTCGGAGGCGCCCCATCAATCCGAGTCCGGTATATACCCATCCCGACTAGGCAAGAAACCCTCGACACCAACCCCAAACCCTTCCCATCCATCGAACTCCACGACAAACTTGGCAGCCGCCTTGCGGTAAAAGTTATTCTTACATCCGAACGTCTCCTCAAACGCCCTGGGCGCCCGAACGACCTTGAAGAAGTGCGAGTCCTTGTACCACTTGTGCCGCAGCGCCCGAGCAACGAGCGCATCCCATCCGTCCTCCTCCTCTTTCCCAAGCTGCACACTATGAGTGGCGTCAATTAGCTCCCCGTGGATCTCGGGCTTCTTCTGGTAGATATACACCATGATGACAAACAGCGCATACTGCCGCAGGATGCACGCGCGCTGGGCCTCCGGGAAAACCTCCCAGAGGACGCGCAGCGCATGCGCAACCGTCATAGTATGCACGAGGTAAAAGTCAAACTTGCGCTGCGCGTCACACGTCGCAATCGCCAGGAGGACCGAGGTGTCGCAGATATTTTCGAGCTGCTGCAGCGCAGTGGCCGTCGACACCTCCCATGCGTTCCAGTGTTCGAGCACGGCGTTGAACCGCTGCTTCATTAGCGCCTCGATGTTGGTGATTCCTTGGTGCGTGAAGAGGTTGTCGAACCGCGAGTCTTCGTGCACGCGTTGGATCACGTCGGCGAGACTGGTTGTCTTGTAGGTTGACGTGTCTGGCGGGTATGAGTCTAGCAGCTCGTGGCCTTGCATGTTTTCTGTGCAGCCGAGTGATAGGGCTTCTGTGGCGACTGCGGGGGATTGCAGCTCCCAGGCGTAGGCGAGATGGATGAACGGGTGGCCGACTGTATTGTATTGGTTATCATCATGGATCAGCGGACGAGAAAAAAAAAGAAAAAAAAGAGAGAAAAAAAGAATACACGTACGGCCACCGCAGAACCCGTTGATAAGAGGCTCTGGTCCAGGAAACAGGTAATCCCGAAGCACCTTCTTCCAGTCTCCGTTGCTGCGCTCCAGCTCCCGGTCAAAGTATTGTACGTACGCGACTGTGTATCTTTTGCCCAGCGTTAGGTTAGCGCGAGAAACAAGGAGATGGCAGAGCCGGCTTTGCTCTTCTCGGCTCGTAAACTCACGGTTTCTGGCCGAGGAATTGTCTCCAGTTGTCCCTGGAGAGGGCAGACCCCAGGATAAAGGTATCGTCAATCTCTCGCAGCGTCGTGATTTCATGCTCGTACAGCTCCTCGAGCTGTTCAGCAGACGCACCGAGGAAATACGCAGAGCCTAGCAGTTATATTTTTTTTGACCCCGACACGTTAGCAGAAGAACCACGTTTGTAACGGGCGTAGGCAGTATTATTTTCAACTGGCTGTCCTGTATAAACGAGTATCACAAGCTTAGAGAAGGAAATAAAAGATAGAAGCGCAAATATCCTCCCCCTCTCTTTTATTAATCTTTCCCAGTTGTACATCAAGACCTTTCAGACCTATATGCTAATAGATCTCTCTACCAAGACTGTGTACTATAGTTCTAAGGTTGCATACTAATATTACAGAACCTTATTTCGATCTCTAAACTATTCCTGGTTAAGGGCATGGCTAATAACTAAAATCCAGGTTATAGCCTGTAATAATTACCTCCCTCCTTAAAGATTAAAGACCTGTAACTATAAGGCTAGTAATAGTATTATTAATAGTACTTATAGTTCTGGGAAGGTTTAGAAATAATATAGTAAGCTAGATAGTTTTTATAAGCTTCTATCTCTTTAAATTCCTTAGCAGGCTCCTATATTAGCTTTATATATTCTTTCTATTTTATAAGCAGTCTTAGGTACTTTCTTAAGATATTATAGTCTAAAATCCTCTTAATTTTATATTCTACTATCCTATCTTCTTTAACAAGTACAGGTAGTTAAGGTTTATAGACTATCTAGAATAATAGAGGATTACCTGTAGCTCCTTATAATAGCATGACATGGAATATATTATATATATCTAGGGGTATATTAAGATATACTATATAAGATTTAACTAGCTTAGTAACTATATATTTAGTATTTTTCTAGTCAAGCTTTTTAGATAGCCTATTTATAATAATATTTTCTAGATTAAGCTATACTTTATTTTTAATATAAAATTATTCTGCTAGCTGCTAGTTATAGTTTATATATACTTTATATTTTTTCTAAGCTGCTATTATTATTATCTAAGCCATCTTTATTACTTTTCTAAATTTAGAAATAAGAGCTTTCTCTTAAGTAACTAGAGTCTTGCCTTCTGCTTTTAAGGATTCTTTAATTTTAATAGACTTAATATTATAGCTATAAGTTACAAAGAACAGGCTTATACTAGTAATAAATAATATATAGCTATTAATTACTAATATTATAACAGGTAGAAGTTGCTCCTAATTATTCTAGTAATATAAAATAAAGTATTATAAATAGGCTTCTAACTCCTAATTTATCTGTTTAGTAGATCTATCTATTTCTAGATAAAATATTATTAATAGCCTTCTAGTAATCCTTATTAGAAAGCAGATTTATTTCTATATTAGAGAAATAAATTAAGGGTCTTTATCTAACATAATTATTAAAGGAGGTCTATAGTATTAAACTAGATATTCTATTAATAAGACTATAACTACTTTAACTATTATTTTTTTCATGGCCTTAAAGATATAGCTCTTAAATAATTAATTAGTAATTATTATTATTAAGACAGCCCCTAACCTGGATATAGGCAGGTTAATTATAAAATTAATAAATATCTTACTCTATTAGTATTCTAGAATAAGTAATAGTTTTAAAAGACTATACCTCTTCTCCCTTTATATAGCTTTGCTGCTATAAATATTATAATTAGAAAGGAATTACTATATATTTTATAATAAACCTGGCTAAGTAAATCTTTAGTTAATAATTACCTTTAAAAGGTTATAGCTAGGATATCCTGTTAAGATTAAATTATAATATTACTAGATAATTAATATATAAAGAGATTTATAGTACAGAATCTAAATATAGTTTCTTTATAATAATTATTATCTTTTATTAATTAAATATTCTAAAATTAAAATTAATAGTCCTTAATAAGACAGGATTTGTCTAGCTTTATTATAAACTATATTTTATAAGAGCTAATACCTCTTATTATATAACAAGGCTTTCTTCTAAAGTTATTAGAGCTTTAATTTAGAATCTATAAAAAGATAAAAAGAAATATTTTCTATATCTAGTTTTTTATCTCCTGCCTGATCTTTATTACCCCTTAATACTTATATAATATTTATATATATATAATAAGTTAGGGGTGCCTTAAATAAAGTAGCTATACTATTTAAGAATAAAACTCTATTTCTTTTTAATAGTAGCTAGTAAGAGCATCTTTAAAGGTATTTATTATCTAGAGTTTTTAGTAAATCTTAGTTTCTTTAAAATAAGGTATCAGGTACTACAGCCTTCTTTCTAAATTAGTAGGCTATCTTAAATTAGAATTATAAGAGCTTAAGAGCCTACTATATTTACCTTTTTATAAGTTATTACTTTTTTATAAAGTACTCTAGATTCTTATAGTTACTTAAGATAGTAAAATTCTTTATACTCTATAATATACTTTACTATTATTCTAGATATTAAATAATAGCTAGTAATTCCTTATTATAAATAGAATAGTTAACCTCTACAGGTAAGTATTTTTTTTAAATAAAAGGCTACTAGTCTTTATTTACTATCTTCTACTAGTTAAGACAGCTTACCTCTAATATAGTATCTAGATAAGTCTGGCTGTATATATATTTTTTTTTCTAGATTAAAGGGGGCTAGGACTAGTACCCTAATTAATAACTCTCTAAAATATTTAAAGACTGTTTGCTTAGCATCTTTCTATTAAAATTAAGTATTTTTTTTTAGTCAGATTTGTAAGAGGTTAGGTAATCTTTAAAAATTAAAATATAAACTCCTAGTAATAGTTAGCAAAGTCTAAAAAGTCTTATATATCTTTAACTAATATAGGAGATTCCTATACTTTAATTACCTTAACCTTTTCAGGTTCTATATATATTCCCTACTCAGAATCTATAATATACCCCAAGTATTTAACATGTTTCTGCTTAAATTTATATTTATTAATATCTAATTATAGACTTACTTCCTCTAACTTCTTCAAGACCTGTAGGACTTGTTTTTAATACTTTTTAAAAAATCTAGTAATAAAAATAATTATATTATTAATATAAGCTATAATACAGATATCAAGAAATTCCTGTAGGACTAAGTTAATATATTTTTAGAAAGTTACTAGAATACCTGTTAAGCTAAAGAAGGTGACAAGCTATTTAAAAGATCTAAACCTTGTCTAAAAAGCTGTTTTCTACTTGTTATCTTTCTAGATCCTGATCTTATAAAAGATAGTAAAGATATCTAGCTTTATATACTATATAGCCTTTATTATTATTTGCAAAGTCTCTAAAATTAGAGGGAGGGAAATATAGTCTTTCTTAGTAATCTTATTTAACTTCCTATAATTTATACAGAATTAGAGGCTACTACCAGGCTTTTAGATAAAAAAAAACTAGTACTCTAGTAGGGGATTTGCTAATATAAATCTATTTTTTATCTAGATAATCTATAAGTATCTTCTAAAGAACTAGTAACTCCTTTTTTAACATGTTATATAGTAGTCCCTAGGATATAGTCTTTTCTTTATTATATTTATCTTTTTCTAGTTTAATAGTATAATTAATACCAGGGTAATAAGGTAGTAGATAGCCTTGGCTAATAATCTTAGGACTAAATATCTTTAAATTAATCTTATTATAATAGAATATTAGTAGCTTTATCTTAGGATCTATTAATTTCTTAGCTTTGCTAAGCTTTTTCAGGGCCTTTTTAATATCTTATAGTAATATACTAAAAATTTTAATTTCTTATCCTAATTTTTTGCCTCTTTAAAGAAGTACCTTAAATATAGAGGAAGTAACTTATCTTATAGGATCTTTAGCCTCCTACTCTAGTTCCTTATATAGTTTAATAAGGGTATTACTAGTACTAATATAGAACCTATCCCCCTCTTTTAAATATTATATAAAAACTTGCTAATCCCTAGCCTATAGTATCCTAAATAAGATAAGTTATTTTATTTAAAAAATAATATAAGCCTATACCCTTTACTACTTATATTTATTAATATTAATATTAATATATACTACTTAATTAACTATATTATACTCTTTACCTGTAACTTATTCTAAAATTCTTGGCTTAATTAGAAAGGTTAGAAGCTATAACTTTTATTAGAGATTTTTAGAGATAGCTATATAATTATAGCAGCTATTATTAAATATTACTTAAGTAAAAAAGATATTATTAATACTAATATTGATATATATTCTCTTCTAATCTATCTTCTCCTATTCTTGGAACTATCTTCATACTATTACAGCTCCTATAAATCCCTATTTAAGAGATTCCTGCTTCCCTAATTTGTCTATAGCTACTTTTATAACTCTTATTCTAGTAACTGGTATATTATTACTAGCTAGTAGTTTTATAGCTGCTAGTAGGCAGGATTTAACTTAGTATCTATTTCTTCTATACTAAAGGTATTATTTTTCTTTTTATTATTTATTAATCTTAATTCTGTCTACTTATTTAGCTCTCTTCCTAATTAGAGCTTGATCTTCTAGTTATTTTAAGAAATATCTATTCCTATTTTTTTCAGGACAAGTAGTATTAATATTAATAGTTATAGTAAGTTCTTATTTTGTCACGAGCTAGAGTCGTCGATACTAACAGGTAGTATTAGACCAGAAGAATTTGCTAGAGAATTAAAACACAGTGACCGTCGAGCTTCCTATATGTATCACGGACCAACATTGGTGCCAACCTTGATTCGTCGTTCCGGAAGTCAGCAACAATCATACAAGAACTGGCCTGTACATGACTTATCCCGGACCAAAGATTCAATCGGCAGTTGGTTCCTAGTGGACCGGCTCGTCGCAATTCGGGCAATGCTCGAATCAAGACTTCGGGCGTAGCTCGTCACAGTCAACTAGCTATTATTTATCTTTGCCACATAGCCACTTAATCTTTCAGTATATTAACTAGTCTCCACTACGCTGCATCACAGGTGCTTTCTAAGCTTAAGGGGTGTGAACTATGGGGTGTCAACTTGTCGGACCTTGTCCGGGGTGTCAACTAAGTTGTATGGGTCAGGCATATTATAGAGGTCGCGAAAACTTGAACTGGTGTCTTAGGTGAACACCAATGGCAAGTATTGTACTTTTCTGGGATCACCCACTGCGGACTAGACTCAGGATTACAGTGGCAGTGGAGTCTTACATCCTTTGTTGGCGATCTACACTTGATCAGGACTGTAATCCAAATGAAATAACAAAAATTATTTCTATTGGCTACTACTCTGTCGGGTCTTACAGGTTTGACCGGAATCCTGATCCCGTGTCATGAAGCTAATTTCCATTGGGTACCGCTCTGCCGGGTCCGGTCAAACTTGTTGTCGGCGGAGTCCGACGTCCGAGCGCTCCACGAATCACGGAGCAAGTGGACTAAGGGATTCAGCTCCTGGCTTGGCCAATGCATCCACAACCTCCAACGTCCACGGAATCAAGACTGTGACAAGGTATGTCTTGATACTATCCAGCTTGCTAGAGCAATCAGCTTTTGAAAAGACCCAACAATAGGGCAAACCCACGATCACAGACCTTTGTTTCTGTAGAAGTGAGCAAGTATCAATGAGATCAAAGAATATATACTTACTCTCTCTCTAAGTTGTCTACTCGGGTTTTCAGATTCGATATCTCTGCCTTGAGGGAGGTAGGATTATTTCTGGTGCTGTTGTCATTGAAGGAGGGCAGAGGAGGGAAGAAACAATCAAATCCTTCCTCGAACAGGGTGGCATTGAAACTGATGAGCATGGGATCAAAGTCAAATTCCTGATTTGCGTCCATCTTGCAGACACCTAAGTACTGTGTTACTCCATATTGGTACTCGTCGGGAACGCATTCTTATATAATGGCAGCTTTCACCCTCCAGAAAGGGACTCCAAAGTTAAAAAATGAATCCTTCAAAAGGCAAGCAGTACGATAGAATCTCTTGTAACCAGCTGACATTGCACAGACACTCCTGGCGCAAATTACTCAGCTAATCACACCACTGAGGTGGCAAAATGTCAGCAGTTGCGATTAGAAGATTGAATGTTGATCGACGAGCTGTTGAGGCAAAACCGGGAATACCGGGCGGTTATCATAGCCTATCAGGAAAAGCTAAGGTGTTGGGTCCAAATACTGGATAAATACACCAGAAAGTGAGGAACTGTGCATGGATGTAACTAGATCTCCATATACTTCCATTTCCGCCGTCCACGGTCTTTGCAGGTGCAGGCCGACGCGGACAACTGGGGCACAAATGGACAGTTCAACATTTGTTCTTCTACAAACCATTGCATGCTGTTGGGAAAGTTGCTGAGTGGGCACGAGTGGCGTCCAACTCTGAGACTTAGGGTCACCCTATCTCCAAGGTCGCGAACAAAGAATCGAACAGGGAGTGAGTACTGGCCGCATATCTTGCAGATGTTGTCTGGACCAAGGGAGAGGCCTAGATTCAAATTGTCCCTGTAGAAACTCAGTTCTTCACTCTCCATTAGAAGCCTTCGTATTAGCGGGTGTGCTGGAGCGCGGGTTTGGATTGTTCCTACACACAGGTACTGTCCGGCGTGGTACTCGGGCTCGGCCTCCAACTGGAAATAGAGACATGACGTCAACAGAGCCATTGCTGCTGATCGATAAGCCTCCCAGTCTTCAGAGGAAGTTCGGACCCAGTCCGAGAGCGAGTCCATGCAGTCTGTATTGCCCATGGGCGGTAGCGGGGTCGTGAAAGATGGATCGAACCGGAAGTAGCGCCACCGGGATTCTTT
>JAAXYA010000185.1:0-16765 GCA_013305525.1 Aspergillus quadrilineatus
TTCTTCTTCAGCGATTCCTTCTTGTACGTACGGCACGCATAGATAGGAAGATCCATCTAAAGGCGTCCCATTACAGCAACAACTTCAAAACAAGAAGTTAGAACTTGACCTTATAGAGAGGAGGATACATATACAAGAAGCTCAGCAGCATGAGCTAAGTAGTTTATAACTAGTTGAGAAGTACCTTCCAAGCAGTTGGATCGAAAAGTTGTGCGCAAGTCATATATATATTGTACGAGAAATGTAATACAAGCCTGTATAACTGTTTAAAATTGGACAGAGACACTAAAGGTACCAATTTAAAGCCAGTTAATGATTCCCAATAGAGCTCTTGCTTACTAACTGCTTAAGAAGTAATAATCTTCTCTTTCTAGATAGGGGAGTCATAGAGCACCTGGTGGTACGGCAGTTAGTTTACAAGCCATTGGTAATTAATCTGAAAGAGGTAGTGCGGGAAAAAAGTTCGTAAAGATCGGTTGTACGTCACATGACTGCCAAGACCATTATATAAGCAGGTTTGTCCCGCACGACCAACCACAAATTGTGAGTGTATTTTGACCTCAGGTCATCTGCAACCACACAAAATTCGTTTCAACTCTGTTGACCTCTTTCAATACAATTACCAGCTACTTCAATATCGTCATGGCCTCCCGTGCCACCAATATGAGCCTCCCTTTGCTAATTCAGAATAAATTGAACTGCTTTTTGCATTTTACTTGCTAATTTATAAGTTAGAAGTGGCCAATGGAAGTCTGGAGTTATTTGAGTACAGAGAGGTAAGGATTCAGCTTCAATTATTTGAGGAACTTAATTGATTTTAATTGATTGCTAATCACTTGCCAACTGCTTAAAGTAATGAATAATATCTTCCTTAAGCCAAGCAGTTAGTAACTGCTTGTAAAGTACTTAACCTACTTCTTCTGGTTCTGCATCTTGCAAGGAACTTTCATCTTCAATATCAAGAGCTGACAAGCTGTCAGATTCCAAATTAATATATAATCCTCAAGCACTTAGCAAGTACTTGATATTGTGTCAGAGTTGGGGAAAAAGGAAAGTAGAAATTACTTGATACCAGCAATTTCAGTAATTCTTCAAGTGGGTCAGTTGAGTTGTCAGTGCTTAATAAAGATCTTGGCGTCACGTGCTTGGGGGTGCAGCTCACATGAGCTCATCAAAAAGTTCGGATGAGCTGTAGACACCGGGAGCGCTTCGATGGCCGAGACGCTCCGGGTGACTCAGCTTGCCGTGCGGGGCACCCTCCCGGGGGGGCCTCCCGGCAGGCCCTGCGGGACTTTGGTAGCCTTCGGCCGTCCGGAAAAATATTACCCCAATCCATAAATAAAATTTTCGACCAATGATAAAGCTGATACGGAGGTCTAACAGACCATTTGTGGTTTGGTTTGGTTTTATTATTTAACGTCACTCGGCGGATCACGGGGCCCACGTGATCTGCGGCCTCCCAGGGGGCATCTGGACGTGCTGTCTAAACAGAACTCCCTAAAACTAGCTAGACACAGGTTTGAAGCAGCAACTATGGACAATATATGTTGGAAGTGAACGTAAGAAGCATCCGGCGCTACCCTGGCCAGGTCTTCGAGGGCAGATGCCCGTTTTGGCTACCTATAGATTGGGGGGGAGGGGCCGTACCCTTTATCCAGGTAGATGTGTGGACTGTCGCACTATCAAGCGCTCCGGCGGGCCCAGTTCGGGCATGCCGACCATCTGTGGGCTTTAGAGGTGGTCACTAGCGTCGATTATGACCATGTGATTAATGTCTGTAACGAATGACTGTATCGAAGGTCTTTTTCTCCTAATTACGATCTGTATAGGCATTTTATAGCTTTTCTAAGGCCTCAAGAGAAGGTTCTCGATGACCAGAGATATCTTTGCCATACAAACACTGTAAAGCACCAAACAGACATCCTTGCATCCTTGCCATACAAACGGCGTAAAGCATCAAATAAATAAGCGAACGAGCGAGCTGCTTCATATTGATTAGTAAGGAGGAACCTTCCAGTTGACCACATCCATCAATACTAGTGTACAGTACGAGATCCACACCTCAAGTGCGCTTACGGCGTTCTGCAGAGCTAGGGCTAAGCTGCAAATAACAGGCGGTCTAGGCTCGCGGCTCCGCGGCTCCCCCAACGTCCATGCTGGCTCAGGATCACGTCGTGACAGCGTCGTCGTCGTCGATAATCGCCAGGGTCGATATCGTGCTCCATCAAGTAAAAATATGCAATCAGTCAATAACTGAGCAGGTGCTAGACCCCTTGATCCAAATTTGGCCTCGATCTGCTTACACCTGTTTGGTACCTTCACCGAAATCTGCCCTCGGGTCCTTTTGCACCCCCTGATCTCCCTCCACGCCACTATGAATGTGGCGCCTCGGCCCGCCCGTGATGGTCGCGCCAATTCAAAAGTGGGCCACAAACATATGGATCCCATTAGTCTAATGGGGTTTGATTTTATAGCGCGGATGATTCCAAATAGCCGTACCTGTCTTGTTTGGCCAGCTTCGACACTACCGCGTATAGTGTCTTCTTTCCCTATACTACCCCACCTCTCATTTCTCTTGTGGTGACACCACCTTCAAAGAAGGACGAAGATTCCTATCCCTATTGGCTGAGGTGTTGTCACTTTCCCAGAAGAGCTTTTCCCCCGATTGAGCCGCGTATCTCGCATCTCCGATTGACTCTACGATTTCGATATTATTCGCGAAATTCCCTGTCCGGTGTGGAGCAGGCCCATCCTATTGTTGGGGCTGTGTCTCAGCAAAGGTTACATTGGGGCCCGAATGTAGCATGATGCATTCCATGATTGCCCATATGGGTCGGTCGGCGGTCAGGAAAGGGCCCAAGAAAGGGTATAAAGTGCAGCGTCCCGACCTGAGAATTCGAGAAATCCAGCTTCTCGAAGATCACTTTTTCTTTATCCAACTGTTCACCATGCGTTTCGCACCTGCCTTTCTGATGTTCGCGGCCGTCATTGGCGGCGCCGCCGCAGACACAAACCCCCTTCCTATTCAGGTTTGCAATGGCGTCAACCACGCGGCCGGGACCTGCACTAGGATTGAGGTCTTCCTTCAACACCAATGCTGTTCGTGATCACAACCACCATGACCCAGCATGACTTTGCCCTGTTTCAGCCTATAGGGCCCCCCAAATGAAGTCAAGCGCCAGTATTATAGCTAATCCATTGGCCGCGTACAGACAATTTGAACGGCACTCCAGTCCTGAACAACGTCAGATCGGTTCAAATCCCTACTGGGTACCGCTGCCGCTTCTGGGAGTATGTGTGCTTCGCTTGTGTTCTGGAAAGATCCTGGCTAACTCGTGCTTCTTCTTTGTAGCTCCTCCAGGTGCGATGGCGGGGGTACAGGCGATATCCAGAGCCCGGGCAGCAACGAAATCACCCATCCCAAGGTGAAGTCTGTCAAGTGCTACAAGAACAACTGAGCTGCATTTGGGCTATTTGAAGTCACGTATCAGTAACGTCGGAGATGAGAAAGGCTCGCCGATGGTTCTAATACCATTTTGTTGAGGTTGCTTGCCGGGGTCAACAAGATAGACAATCAATCGTCATATGGCATCCAATCCTTAGTAGGCTACGTTCTTGTAGTTGATACAGTTTCCTTCTGCCCTTTCCCCTCTGAGCATTCACAACAAAAAGATAGAAGCTTATAAGAACTACCTGGCTTATTATAATATTTCCAAACCTTCTCAGAACTGTAAATACTATTGATAATACTATTACTAGCCTTGCGACCACAGGCTTTCTATCTTGAGGAGGAGGGAGGTAATTATCACAGGCTATAGCCTGGATCTTGGTTATTAGCCATGGCCTTAACGAGGAATAGTTCTAGAGATCTAAACAAGGTTTCTGCAATATTAGTGTACAACCATGGAATTACAGCGCGCAGCGTTGGTAAAGAGATCTGTCAGCATACAGGTCTAAAAAGTCTTGATATATAACTAGAAATAGTTGAGAAAAGGGAGGAGGAGGATATTTGCGCTTCTTTCTTTTATTTCCTTCTCTAAGCTTGTGATACTCGTTTATACAGGACAGTCAGTTGAAAATAATACTGCCTACGCCCGTTACACAGGAGACATTAAGGTGCTACCTACCCTCCTCATTTTTGCTAAGCGTAGCTGGTAGCAGTATAAAGCCCTGTTATACAAGCCGCCCACCGGGTCTCATTCATTATTCTGCAATTATACGGGCTGTTTTCAACATGGTACAGCTCGTGGCTTTCAGTATCTGACATCCTTAGGAGCGGCTACTGTCAACTTGGTCCAACGATCATACCTGCTCAGCAGCAGCAGTTATCCAGTATTGAAGCTTAACTCACAAGACCTCCCCAGCCCAAAAGGCATCGTCCACCTATTGGCCAGCCTTTCCTTCCCGAGCCCGTTGCACCAACTTCAGTGGCCTACGTAAACACGAGTCAGCAGTTTTGGCGTGGTACTGGAAAAGCGCCGCGGTATCCGAAGCTCCCGACGGGCAATCGAATGATTTCGGTCGGTTGCGGTGTTTCCAACCCATGCGCTAAGGCTGCCTATTATGTCCAGATAATAGGGCACGCATTACTCGCGCAAGGGCTAGCGGGTGGCCCCGAGCTCAATTAACCGCGACACGTTACCTGCGTGGCGAATTATTGCTCATTTGATAGCAAGGGTCCAGGATGGATGGGTTCTAAGTCGTTCAGTTTGTCTGTGCAGCTGAGTGGTGTAGTCTTAGCCCGTCAAAATGCGTTTCTCATGTCGGAACATGCGGCGAACAGGTTCTCGAACCTAACTTTTGCATCCTCGACATTTGATTCAACACCCAATGCCTTGTTCGTCCACCCCAGCCCAAGGAAAGATATATGGCGCTCTCAATCCAGATCGTTCCCCTGTTCATTCATGGATCGTATCCCATCCTCCTGCCCATTCGCACCCGACACTCTCCCCATCCATGTACAGGGAGATACCGCCAGCGCACACACCGATATTGTTTGCGCATAGGTTGTGTTGCCTCAAAGGAGAAAGGGCAGAAGGAAACTGCATCACCACACGAACGTAGCCTACTAAGGATCGGATAACATATGACGATTGATTGTCTATCTCGTTGACGATAGATCTCTTCTCTGGTATCTCACCATATGATATAATTTAATGAGGCGCCAGATACTCAGGGGTCAGAGAATAGCTGCTTATATTACATGACTGGTAAGCTCATCCCAGGCACCGGTGCTCGAGATGAGCTGTCGCGTGGTATATTCGTATCAGGTTGCAACCAATTTATCTTTTAAACTCACCCCAGCGCTGAAACAAGTATCCAATGTCCCCACAAGAGCATCCTCCCGCACCTCCCTCTCTGCAGACACCTTATCGAGATTTCCCGCGAACATGTTACCCTTTGGGAATTGCGTATCGAGGATATCCATATTACGCTGTGTAACATGTATGCATACATCAGCCTTTCTGCTCACCCAGTCGTCTCCAATTACAGACATTGAAAGGCTCTGCTATGCTCCGTTGACCTGTGTACGCTACTTCCTACAATGGACGAGGTGAAAATCAGCTTACCAATACCAATTTCCCCGCCATACACAGCCAGTGCGAAATGCATTAAGGGTGGCCAGGGAAAGCTCATCAGGCGTTTAAGACTTGTCAAAAGTACCTCGCTGATTGTCTTGGTTTAAAGTGTGCACTCCGCTGATTGGACAGTTGGGACAGGGTTCTGAGCCGTCCGAACACGTCTGGCACGCTGGTTGGTAGAGCCCGCATATTGTATGCACTGACGGCTTTACTAGAGACTGACAGGCCTGGGATGCAAAAGTGATTGCAGAAGACGGCGCTTAGCGAAGGGTACTTATATGAAGACGGCACGCAGGGTCAAGGGCTCCTGCCTTTCTTCCTCAATACCTAGCGAACACCTTCTGCGCCCAACTAAATCATGGCTTAACTGACTACAAATTGGGACCAGCCAAACTGCACCGCAATCTAAATCGCTCTAAGCGGTGGATATAATAACGATGGAACCGCGAACAGTTGATCTGGTCATAATCGGCGCTGGTACATAACCCTTTCACAATATTCCGCTCTCCTTCAAATTAGATGTCGTCACGGGGTCTGTGAACTAATCACAACTCGCACTGAGCAACAGGCTGGCATGGCCTCGCCGCCGCCAAAACCGCACTCGCCCTGAATCCCGACCTGAGTTTGCTCGTTCTGGATTCCGCCACGTCAATTGGCGGTGTCTGGGCGGAAGAGCGCTTATATGCAGGACTAAGGACGAACAACCTTCTGGGGTCATATGAGTATAGCGACTTTCCTATGAGTGATAATGTCATGCCGGGACTGGTGGAAGCTGGACAGCATATACCAGGTCGAGCGGTGCATGAATATCTGAAAGCATATGCAGACCGGTTCGGGATCCGGGACAAAATCTGGTTGAATTGCAAAGTAGAGAGTATGGAATATATCAAGGGAGATGCAGAGAGAAAAGAATGGGTTGTTAGGTACACGACTACAGCAGGAGCAGAACACGCCAGAGACGGCTGTATACGAACGCGGAAACTCATACTCGCAACGGGGCTTACCTCTCAACCACGTATTCCTATATTCGCCGGCCAGGACTCATTTGGTGCGCCGCTATTCCATGTAAAGGAGCTCGCCCTTTACCAAGACACCCTCCTTTCTAAGGCCAATGACAAAACTGAAGATCAGAATATAGGCACAGAAGAGGAAGAACAGGATTATGAAGGCACCCGTGATGACCGACCACCATTAACTGTGCTCGGCGGAAGCAAATCTGCCTGGGACACCGTCTACGCATGTGCGTCAAGGGGTCAGCGCGTCAACTGGGTTATTAGATCCTCTGGAACTGGTCCCTCGTGGATGAGTCCTGCCGCCGTTTTCTCACCCTTGAACCTCCTCCTTGAGAGTCTCCCACTCGTGCGTGCCCTGTCTTGGTTCAGTCCGTGCATATGGGTGAACAGTCCAATACGCAGGTTCCTACATGGGACGTGGCTAGGACGCATCATTGTGCGTCTTTTTTGGGCTTCCTTGGAGTGGGATATTCTTCGGGTCAATCGGTACAGTGACCATGTCGAGACGGCCAAGTTACGACCCTGGATCAAACCTATCTGGGCCGGGACTGCTGTGGGAATCCTGAATTTCTCGCATAACTTCTTTAGCCTTATTCGGCGAGGATTGGTCAAAGTGCACATCGCCGATATTGGGCGGCTGGAGCGGCATACAGTAGTTCTTTCCAACGGGGACAAGCTCTACACCAGGGCAGTAATCCTGTGCACAGGATGGAAAGCATCTCCAGGCATCCGGTCCTTGCCAGATGGAATTGAACAAGAGCTCGGCTTACCGTGGACAGCAGACTCGCTGGATCCGGAGCTCATCAAGCAAACTCGTAAAAACATCCACACGCGCCTGCCTATGCTCCGTACCGTCCCAGAGGCCAGGAGCTACCACGACAAACAAGATGTCAATGAAACCGTTCTGCACCCTTTCCGTCTCGCGCGCTTCATCGTGCCCCCTTCCCTATGGGACGACCACAGCATCGCCGTCTTAGGAACCGTTACCACGTTTAACACACCTCTCGTTACCGAAGTACAAGCCCTGTGGGCGCTAGTCTATCTAAACCATGGCAATGAGCTGCACTATGATTATCATGACAAGGAGTCGCTACTCCGCGAGACAGCACTCCACACGGAATTCTGTGCCCTGCGTTCGCCAGCGGACCATGGGGCGCGGAATGCTGACTTTGTCTTCGAGGTCCTGCCGTATTTGGATATGTTGCTTCTAGATTTAGGCCTGAGAACGGCAAGGAAAGGGTCGTGGTGGAAGAATTTGTTCGTGCCGCATCAGCCGAGGGATTATGCGGGGTTGGTGGAGGAGTGGAAGGGACGTGTATCTGTAGCTAACGAGGAGGGGAGGATAAAGATTGATTAGCGACTGATTAGCGCTAGGAGCAAGATTTATTATTGCGTCAATTCTCGTTATCTTGCGCTGAAAGGACTTGGTGGGTTTTATCTACATGGCCATCCGCATGACACTAACTTTTATCCATACAAAATGAATTTATGTGCTGTTTTATACTAATGATAATGGATCTATTTAACGGCACAACTCACATGTAGTACATTTATAGCATCGTGCACGATTATTGCATCCAGGGGGGCATAGATAGTGAAACATCGCTGCAAAGAATCTTGTAATACTGAGCCTTGACGACAACAGGTTTTTGTGTGTGAGAATGTTGTGAAAGGACCAAGTGCATGCCCGGCCCGACGGTCCTGGGAGAGCAGGCCTACACTAAGAACACGCGGCAGATCATAGCGAAGGGGAAAATGAAATAGCTTGTTTGCCAGGAAACGGCAACATGGTTGGCGTAGTTTATCGATCAGAGGATATCTTATTTGCCGATCCCAGTCATATTCTCTGTACGACCCTTATACAAATATACCAGTCATCTTATTAATGAGCCAAACTTCTTAAAACCTCTTTAAACAACCAATGAAGCAACATTGCTCTGTCGGCTGACGACAGCTTGACGAATGCCATAAACGCCACCCGTCAATTTTGAATGAATCCGAAGTAAATTTTCGGGGGCCCGGACGCTGCGATGTGACTATCTTTACCAACCCCTGATGAGAGCTCCTTGGTACTATTGGCATCAGGGAGTGCGGTAAGGTCAATGATCTGAGTGATTTAGTCAGCCTCTTTGGGGGTCAGACCAAGATCCCTCTATCATCCATATAAGTCTACCAGGATTAGCAGACCATGCCCATACCCACGTTGCAAAACCCAGTTCCACTGCTGACTGTCGCGTGCGGAAACAGAAAAGCCGCACATAGAGGATGACAAAGCTTCTCTGAGAGGCACCACCAAACAATAACCATAACAGGAACCTGCTACTATGGTGCCATGGCGAATACCTCACCTGTCAAGCATAAACTCACGAACCGGAATGGCGCCTCTACCCAGACATTAACGGCCTGATTGGGCAGCCAGACCGACATTGTTGACTATCTAGCTTCCAAGTGATTCATTCTCCTTTGTCTTACCTTTCTCTCTGTATCTCATCGTAAAAGGACCTGCTTTGTTCTATCAATTAGGTGTTTTGCCGGTAGCTGCCTCAGGGCTTCCGACGGTAGTTTGTATAAACATTTTCCCAAGCGCCTTACACTACCCCAATGCCCCTGCAGCAGTTACTTGTCCCTGCTTGGTTAGCTCTGCCCCAGGCATCTACTTGGCTTGGTAACCAATCCGCCAACGGAAGGCAAGATCCAGATTAGCAAGTGCGTCATCCTGTAGGTGGAGCTTGCATTAGCCAAACAATGGCTAGATCAAACCAGGTCTGAAGTGGGTAGTTTGCCCTGGCCCGTCAAACTGGAACAAGCACCCCTGCCAAGACTCCATACAAACCTCTATGGGTTGACGGCCGAAGTGTGGGCCTAGCGGTTTATTAGGCTTCACTGCTGACAGGTTACGTATTCGTATACTCGTAAGTTCGTATATCTTTAGAGGTCCATACTCCAGAAGTTCTCACAGAAACCGTGCTCTCAGCTGAAAACTGAAATAACTATATTACACAGAGCCAATTGGCGAAATGAAGCAAAAATATGCGGGCCCTTTCTTATGTTGAGGGTACAGTAACTGACTCTGGGTTCCACGTCTTGAAATCAAAGCATTACTTGTCACGACTCTGGGACAAGGAGGCTGCGAAAATTAGAACTATAAGTAATGAGTTCCCACGTTGCTGGCAGAAGATAGAGTCTCTGAATTTTAAATACTTTCCCTCAGGTGCTGCTATGCATATAAACTTATACTCTATTCTCCGCAAGCTGGCGATATGCTCTAGCCTGGCACGTTGCGTCGCCCTAACGCAGCCAGTGGCCTATTCGTCTGACGGCAGCCATTTTACGGCAATTGGTTCTGATGATATTGTCTTATCATCCGACGGCAAGACCCCAGGCGTCGTGATCCTTGATTATGGCAGAAATGTGGAGGGGCTTCCAACCTTTGAGGTTGTCAGTCGCACTGGGGACGCATCAGGGTTTGAGATGTCCTATGCCGAATGCCAACTAGCCCTGGACTCGTACATGGTGAGAAGCGCCGATTGAAATCATTTCTGCTAGCGCTTTCCTAACTCATTTCATTAGTCTGACGGACCCATTACATTGAGCGCCGCGATGGACAATTATCGGATCAATCGATACGACCTCAACAATAATTTCTCTGTGTACACTAACCGCTTGATTCAAGGCGGCCTTCGTTATCAGAAGCTCAATCTCTCCACCGTTGGGACCCTGACCCTGTCAAACGTGGGCTTTCTCCCAACAGTCGATGATACCCCCATTGCAAAGCTCCCTGGAGCATTCCGTTGCTCTGATCCTGTGCTCACACGGATTTGGGAAGTCGGTGCGCGAACCATGCAGTTAACCGAATTCTCCGCGGGCTCATTGCCAGACTTTTGGATGATCACCGAAGAAGGTGCCCTAGTGGAGAGCCAGACTCCCCAGCCTTTCTCATCAGACTATGCGCCCGGCTTGACAGCATTTGAGCTATCTTTTTCCGTCAAACCTATCAGAAACGGCTTCGGGTTCACGGTTCTGAGCGATACACTAGGCGTTGGGATTTACATATTCGTCAACATTGCAAATTGTTCCATCTCGGCGCACACAGGCTCAACGGAGCTGGACTCAGCGCCTCTGGCCTTTGCCGCATTACCTGCTTCCGTGGCAGTGGGTCGCTGGATACAGGTATACTCAAGTGTGGATAATGGTCGTATTCGCGTCTCGATGAATGACTCGGAGCTTCTTGACTTCGAACAGAGTACCAGTTGGATGGGTTCATTTGGGCTGGGGGCCTCGTTCAATCATGCGGCAGTATTCACCAATGTGTCCCTCACAGCGTTCGGTAGCACCATGTACAGCTCGCAGTTGACAAACAAATCTGCCCTGAAAGACTTTCTGCTCAGCACTAATAACTTGTCCGTCAGTGTAGACGGATCCCGGCGTGATCGTATAGCTTATGCTGGTGACCTTGACCTCGCCGCGGCCAGTTCCTTTGCGAGTACGGCCGGTCAAGAGTACGTCCACGGCTCTACCACACTGCTTGGTTCCTTACAGATGCTGCCTGGATTCTTCAGCCCGACTGCAAAGGTGCAACAGGAGCAGCGGTTGACGGATATTCCTGCCAACGTCACGGGGTTGATCGGATACTCATTCAATCTTGTTAGTGCTATGAGCCGGTATTATGAACAAACCGGCGACAGATCATTTCTCCTCGAGTGGGCGCCAAGAGCTGTTCGCTTATTCGACTGGGCACACTCTCAGCTGCTACCAAACGGGCTGTTGAACATTTCCAACGCAGCCATTGGTGGAGACTGGAACTACTATGATCCACAGGTTGGTGGTGTTGTCGCCAAATTCAACCTTGCCTACGCATATGCCCTATCCGAATTAATGCCTTTTCTTGCTGATGCAGGTTTGAACGTCACCAAGTATACTCAACGCTTATGCGAGCTCAGGACTGCTGTCAATAAGCATTTGTGGAGTAATAACTTGCAAGCTTACTACCACTCGGATTCTTACCCTGGGTTTATCTCTCAGGAAGCAAACGCCCTTGCTATCCTTAGCAACACCATACCAACAGTGAGTGGGAATCGTTCAGCAAATGGTTTGCTGGCCACTATGTCCCGGGATCTTCGTGTCCCTGCCGGGGTTCTGGCCTTCTCCCCTTCTGCTGTGGCGAGCGGGTGGGCAAAGAAGATAAGCCCCTATGCCTCTGGATACCATCTGAAGGCTGCCTTTCATGCCAAAGATAGTGAAAGTGCAAAATATTTGCTGAAAACCATCTGGGCTCTAATGAGTAACCCCCAGAATGTAAACTACACAGGATGTTTCTGGGAAGTCCTGAACGAGGATGGAACTCCTGGACTTGGGCTCGGTACTTCGCTTTGTCATGCTTGGGCAGCAGGACCGACTGCAGACCTTAACCGGTATGTGCTGGGAATTACGCCTATTACACCAGGTTTCAAGGAATGGAAGGTTGAGCCACAAACCTTGGATCTGACCTGGGCTGAAGGAAGACACCCAGTCCCGCAGGGCGCCATTGGGGTGAAATGGAGGTTCAGTCAAGATGGACTTTTACAAATGACCGTTACGTCTCCTCCTAGGACAAAGGGAATTGTCTACCTTCCAGCCCCTCTAAAGAGAGACATGAGAGAGTATCGAGTCACTGGCGGGCGAAAGAACGAGGATGGAAGCTTTATCGTCCAAAGCCGCACTTTCACTTTCCAACAAACAGCATAAGAAATATTGCTTTCATAGACACCCTTCCTCATTACTTCACTTATCCCCCTACTCTTTGGATTTCTTTCCATCAGGGTGATCAGCAATGCGTCTTTTATGGTCGCTCGCTCTTGTGTATATAGTTATAGCAACTTTCAACCTACGCTATAATAATGCAGTCATCTATTACCATTCCAGTAAATGTCTCTTTGATTGTCCCCTCACACAAGTATACAGGATTTTTGACTCTGTTGAGCTACGACTGATTCATTGCTAGGTACACCCTCTGTTGGTAAAGTATACTTTGAATATGGATGATGCGTCCAGTATAGAGTTCAGGAGGAATACATTGGAACTGGACAACACCTTTCATCCGCGCTCTGAATACTTCTGTAGAAAGGTCGCAGTCAGACTTGCGTCTTCACCGTTGCTATTACTCTAGCATCAACGCCAGAATGCACCCTGTTGGTGGCGATCATCTTGCACCTCAGTAAAATTCATTTTTAACTCACAGTGGCATCGCAATGCCAGATGTCCCATGAATACGTTTACCTTGGACTCACAAGGATTAGAGCTGATCAACTGAATATCCTATCATAATTTACCACGTGCAGAAATCTATGAGACGACCTGGATGATATCATAACCAAGCTACAGAGACTCAGGTAGTGCAAATGATATTTGTGCCGGTAGAGCTCATCATTTCTTGTCATTCTTGGTTATTAAGGATTCCTGGTGAAGAGGAGCCGCGAATTGTGGGGTACAGGAAGCAAGATAAGCCTGGAGTAACTCCACAAAGCACCTATTATCCGAAACATTAATAGATTGAAATCGTGTCATATAACTCAAGTTGGAAGAGACGCATGGTGGGCAGTGTTTGGTGTAGCATGGGGGTTGCTGCTGAATCAGGGTACGCAAAAGTATAGAACAGATATTTAGCATTAGCTAAACTAATAGAGGACGAGATCCGACTCGCATAGATAATGACTTTCAATCATAGATATCGACAATGAAATCACACCGCAAGCATGGGCACATTGCCAAGCACACGAACAAGCTTAGGCCGGTCTCTGTGCAAAACCACGAGCGGTTTTCTCTATCTACCCCGACACGCAAGCATTACTGGAGAGTCAATACACCAGGGACCCAAGGAAGCAGGTTGTAGTCACCACTGGCATTGGGGTCTTTGCCTTGGTAGAGCAGCTGCAGGTTGCAAGGGTCAATCGTCATGGTCTGGTCAGGGTTGGAGCGAACGAGATCGCCGTGGCTGATGTCGTTAGTCCAGCTCGCACCACTGTTAGCCTTGCCGGCGAAGGGCTGGCTCTCGGTGGCCGCCTGCGCTGTCCACGCACCGTCCAAACTGTCGGCCGTGAATGAGCGGAAGTAGCGCCCGTTGGCGCCGATGGCCTCAACAATCATCAAGTACTGGTTTTGGCCGTCGACGGTATAGACCTGTACTGCTTCAAAGAGGTTGTTGGATGTATCGCTCATGATGATCTCAGATTCCGTGCCAAAATCTCCCGGGAAGCTGTCGATAGGCATGCTGGCTCTGTATATCTTGCCGTTATCGCCTGCGAAGAATAGGTACATGTTGGAGCTGTCCCCAATGAGTGTCTGGTCGATGCACCCCGTGGCGGAGTCGGAGATCGTACCAGAGAACAAAGGCTGCGGGGATGACCATCCGTTCGGGTTGGTCGGGTCTCTAGAAGTCTTGTAGGAGAACGAGGTTGGGCCCCATTGGTAGGCTAAGATCCAGATGTCCTTTGGCGCAAAATAGAAGAGGGTGGGCGCGACAGCAGCCTGGCTCATTGCGTTCTGGCTTGCCGAGGCCATGTCAGACCAGTCGCTAAAGGGACTGAAGTTCATCGAGCCGTAGTTGCCAGATGTATCGGCAAAAGACGCATACACGAGGTGCTGACCATTGTATATAACGCTGGTAAAGTCCTTGATTGCTGCCCATCCAGACTTCGGCGACGCCAACGCATTGGTTGAGCTCCAGGTGTAACTCGATGGAAGCGCACATTGCGCAGCGACTCCTCGCCCTGCTAACAACAGCCCGACACCAGCTATCACATGGGTTAACTTAGTGACTGGGAACCCCATGGTTAAGTTTTTCATGAACAAAAGCGAGAGGAGATGTTTGCCAGAGTTCTGTGTGAACAAGTCGTTAGGAACAACCAGGCGTCACTTTATATATGCAAGGTTGGCTGACCACCGCCCCTTGAAGCAGCGGTTGAAAAAGTGATATGATTGCGTTTTCGGTAAGAGGTGCAGCTACTCCACGAAACAGCGCGCCGGAATTTTACCAGGTCAAGGATAGATCGACAGAACATCTTTTAACCGGCTTGCTGTCTGCAAACACGAAAATATGGTAGCAGTGTTGGATGGCTGGGGCCTTGTTCTAAACGTACTATGGTTGATACATGATGTTTCGTTTTATCCCGGACCCGTTTCCAATGCAGGGTGCTAGGGAAACTCTTTCTTCGCTACAGTTATGCATCAATTTCCCTTCTTCAGACCCACGCCGCAATCGAACGGGTTCCTGCCCGTGCCGTTCCTGGTAAAGTCGAAAGGGAATAGATCAGCAATCGATGTAGCAAGGTTTTGAGAATTGAGCCTGAAATCGAATCAAACTCGATTCATGAGACGTCTCATATCTTACACATCATTAAGCAGTCTCCTGTTGAAAATATCTATTTCTAATCTATTCGCTAATATAGTCTGGTGAACTGGCAGCTTTATTGCCACCCTAGGCCTGAACTCACACTTGCGTAGAGCTACCTCAGTGACTGCATACGCGCTCACATAGGTGGCATCTGTGTTTTGACTTCGAAATATCCACCTAGCACATTCGCATACTACTGGATGGGCTGCATGACGGCATCACGTAGGCGTACATAAAAACAGATGTCCAGGACCCGTGGACTCGAGCGTCAAGAATCAGCACCTGTTGGTATGAATGTGGCTTGATGATCACCAGCAATGGTGAAAGTGATTGTTGCCTACGGAATAGTGAAATCTTCTTCTCCGAGCTCTCTGAAGATGACCGATCGAAACCAATAACAACCAATTCTTCCCTATGATGACTCTGCGTATGTAGATGTCTTCTCTAGTTATGATCCAGACGGAAAATTCTACATTTTCGTCGTCCAGCCAACATATAAATCATATCTTCATGTCCACACTTGGAACGCTCGCGCATCACAAGCGTCGCGTGTTAATTGCTAACAATGAAAATCCTGAAGGATACCAGCACTAGGGCAATTATGGACACTCCTAGCGGAGAATGGTACTACATGGTTTTCGTTCTCATGTTGCTATTTGGCTCCCTGCATCACCTTCGTGACTTCCGGAGGCGATGACTGATTTTCAGTAGAATCGGTGGATGGTGGCTGAAGTGCGACCTAGAATGCACCTAATATTACACACCTCTCGACACCCGTCACGTCTTTCGAGCTTTACATGGATATTTTCACTGAGGAGGCACTCTCGCCACAGTAGGTCGATATATAACACCATAAGAGAATCTGTCCATTAACAATTGTCGTGCTGACCACTGGCTTGGCTATGGATGATTCATACGCGGCGAAAAATACCCTGGCTCTTCAAAACATAAGACCGGTCTAAACAGCAACAAACCATCTCAAACTATCTAGATACTACTGTGCCAGCCTTGCACAATTCCGCCACTATTTCAGAAGGCCAGTACCAGTAATGACAGAGCCACATCTCACATAGATATGATGATGCGGCTACATACAGACTGGCTCTGGAACACTGTGAGGGTTGCGGTCGCCACCGCTGACTTTTCGGACAGTGAGACATGGTTTTGAGGGGAAGCCGGTATTGACCCAGGCGCAGGCAGTGGCCGTTTCATATATAGTGTAGATGGCGCGATGTTCATCATTTTCAGAGAGTCCCAGTCCGTTATATTTCCATGGGCCTCATGCGACTTCTGACACTGGAGCGAGTGCGGTTTTAAGCTCGTTCGACTTTTGCATTCGGGGGCCAAATTTGGACCAGAACCCAATATCTTCGGCAGTCTCATATGTAATTGTATGATCTCGTCCGGCAGACTAGGAGATAACGGTCCATATATCACAATGATTGGAAGTTGTTGTGCTCTACCTCTAAACCATTAATCGCAAAAGTCTTAAAACGATCTTCCCATCATTCTCCACCGGCACTCGAAGATCTTACTGCGAGCGTGGCAAAACTGCGTTGAGATAGTTATATTCAGGTACGCAGGAGATTTACTTAAAGAAAGGTTACATCGCCGACACGGAGTTGAGGATTTTAGGCTAATTAAGGATAGCTTCCGAGAAGACGGGGATCGGGCTAGAAAGGCAAGGATCATCGTGGCAGCCCTTCTCTGTTGCACCTGCAGCCATATCTGTGACTTCCAGCCCACCCACACCGCTTCCCGCTGTGGGTGAGCCACACCGTAATTTCCAACCACACCGTAAT
>JAAXYA010000186.1:0-16703 GCA_013305525.1 Aspergillus quadrilineatus
TGATATTGCAGAAACCTTGTTTAGAACCAGGTTGAGGGCATGGCCGACAACCAAGATCCAGGCCATAGCCTGTGACACTTATAATACTAAGATTAAAATAAAGTTAGAAAAACCTATTATTATTTTATAATTTTATTATTTATTTATTAAGAGTGTTAACTGCTATAGAATTATACTTAATATTCTATATATAATCTTAATAGTTTATACTAGTATAAATTTTAATAAATCCCTTCAGCCTATCAGCCCCTTGCCAGTATCTTTTAACTATATTATTATAGATTTTATTTCTATATTACCTGTATATAATAAGCATGACTCTTTTTTAATAGTAGTTAATAAATTCTCTTAGTATATTAGGTTAATCCCCGGCTCTTCAAAATAAACTGCTAAATAATAAAATTATATATATATTACTAGGTATATAGCCAGAACTAGAATTAATAACAATATATTATTAGCAAGATATTATTAAGAGAAATCAGTAAGAAAAAATAATTTATTATATAGCTACTATATTATAATCCTATATAATATATAATATTATAGTAATAATAGCCTGTAACTGCTTGTTCTGTTTTATATTATATTCTTGTCTAATATTGCTGTCTTTGAGTAGGTAATAATCTCTAGATCCCGGTATCCTAACTATAAACAATAATTATTATTTTAGAATATAGTAATTAAACTATTATTAAACAAAATATAATTTGATTGCTCTGATAATGATTGTTGTTGGTAGCTAGGCTACCAGGAACTAGAGATTATTACCCTGCTTAAAGGCAGCAATATTAGGCAAGAATATAATATAAGACAAGACAAGTAGTTGCAGGCCATAACCATAGTATTATATATAGTACAGGCAGGATCATAATACTAGGCCTGCCCTTTAACCTGTATATTTAGCCATTAAAGCTAATCTAGGCTATTATCTTATATAGATAAATAAAAATATTATTATTATTAATAGCATGCCTTGTTTTTTTCATATTTTTTTACTTCTTTTCTGCCCTTAGAACCTTGATTTCTTGTCAAAGAAGGCTGATTTTTATAGCTATTTATATACTTTCTAAGATATTAGATATAAGATACTAGGCTGCTAGAGAAGTTTTTCTTTTAAATATTTTTTAAAATATAAATTTTATAGTCAAGCTAACAAGGGCTCAATAGTATTTAAAAAATAGATATTATTAAATTCTATTATTTATTTATATTAGAGCTTTATTAGGTAAGGATATCTGGACTAATAATAATAAAATTATATAAAAAAATAATAATTTAAATATATACCTTATCTTTTTACCAGGGAGGTTTTTTTAATTATATTTATTAAATAATAATTTTTTTAATAGCTACTTAGAAACTATCTATAACTAGTATATTAATAATATAGACTTTAATAAAAAAAATTTATAGATATTAAAAAACTTTTCTGTATCTTTTGTCACAGTCCTATATACTGTGATCATGAGCCAACACAGATTACAGAGCTTATTATGTGATTGGTCATTTATTATATATATTGGTATATGAATAATTCTGCCATCCCTGACCACCTACTAGATCAAGTTAAGTTTTATTTTATATAGATTTCCTATAATTAATCTCTCTATATAATAATCCTTTTTTTTTTTTACTTAGGATTCTAAATATAAGTACTAGAATAGCTATTTAAATATTCTGATTAGCTTATTATCTTAATCCTAAGTATCTCTTACTACTTTTTTTCTTTATTAATTAATACTTTATAGACCAGATGTAACAGGCGTAGGCAGTATTGTTTTCAACTGGCTGTTCTGTATTCACGAGTATCACAAGCTTAGAGAAAAAAACAAAAGATAGAAGCGCAGATATCTTCCTCCTCCCTTTATCAACCTTTCCCAATCATACGTCAAGACTTCCGGCTTCCTGGACTTGCATGCCGACGGATCTCTTTCTCGAAGTTACGAGGACGGATCTCTTTTCCCACGAGGCCGCAATTCCGAGGCTGTACACTGATGTTGCAGAAACCTTATTTAGAACCAGGTTGAGGGCATGGCCGACAACCAAGATCCAGGCCATAGCCTGTGACACCAGAAACCTACTATAGGTAGTAGCCTGAGTAATATACTTAGTTTTTATATATTTTAATAGTACTTCTAATAATTAGATTATTTAAATTTTTTAAATCCTGACTTGGCAGCCCTAGAAGGAAGCTTAATAATATATTATAATATTTGAAATCTTGAACTAAAGCTTAAATTAATACTAAAATCATTTAAATTTTAAAATAGCTAGACCAGCTATAATATATATATATATAATTAATTATATTTCTTAATTCTCTTCTACAATATTAAAAAATTTATTTAATGTAAAGAGTTTGTCTGCAAGCAGATTACTTGAGATAATAAAAAATAAAAATATATTATATAAAAGGCTTATAACTATATTTTTAATTAGTATCTATAAAATTATAAAAATTTTTTATTATATAAAGGTAGTCCTGGAGGCAGAAAATACTAATTTAACTAATAAATTTCTATTTTTAATAAAGAGCTTAAGAAAGATCTTATTATAACTTAATTTTACTAGAAGCTTTAAAAAAATATTATAAAATAAAATAATTCTCTATCTTGCTTGTTAAGACAGCTATACTATATTTATAATATTTATAATAAATATTTTAAATTTTTTAAAGATTAATAATCTAGAGTAATTATTAGATAGTAAGAAAAATTTTAAATTTAAGAAATAACTACTTACTATAAAATATAAGCTAATTATAAATATAAATTATTATTTTACCAAGTACAGTAAGATTATCTATATCCTGAGCTATATAAAGGGCCTTATATATTAAATTATATATCTTTATATATATATAGATAGCAAGAATCTATACTAGACTATAAAAAAAATTTTCAATTATTTAAGAGCTGTTTTTATAGACTAACTTGAAAAATAAGCCAAGTATAAATATATAAGGAATAAAAATAAAAAGCAAGAATTTTAATATTTCTAATAATTTTTTATATTAGTATAGGAAGCTAGTATTAACCATAATAATTATAAAAATAATCTATATAAATTAATAACAAGGTATATAAAATTAATCTTGATTATTATATTAATATTAGTATAAATTTTAATATTTTTATTAAAAATTATTACTATATTATAGACACCTTTCCTCTATTAATATAATAAAAAAGTATAATAAATTCTAGAACCTAATTATATTTATAGTCTATAGCTAGAATAATATAATTTCTAAACTAGTTAATATTATTTTTAATATAATTATTATAATCATAATACTAATAGAGAAGACCTCTCTAGAAAAGTAAGTATTAATAATTACTAAAAAATACTAATATTATTGCCTGGAAGGTCTTTATACCTATTATTATTAAAAAAATTATATAATATTTAATTTAATTACCCTGAAAAAAATTTTATAAATTATTATATTTATTTTAAAATTTCTAGAAGCTTCCTCTAAATATACTAAGAAAAAATATTAAAAAATAATTAAGCTTAAAAAAGCCTCTCTTTTAAATAAAATATTAATTTATATATACTAGACCTCCAGCAACTTCTAGGCTCTAAAAAATACATTTTTAATTAAAATATTAGTTATCTATCAGGGGTTAGCTATCAAAGTAAATATATTAATTAATATTAGAATAAATATCTTCATATATTAATTTAGATCTTATAAGTTAGCAAGTTGTTTTAAGATCTCTATAAAATATATTATAAATAATTATAAAATTACTAGGTTTAGTAGAGAAGGGTTAATATTTTTTATATAAATAATATTTCTAGACTTTATAATTAATAGCTATAAATTATCTTATATATTATTTTTAATTCTAAAATTAAATTATTGTAATATAATACTAGGCTAATTATAGCTAAGAAAATATTATATTTTTCTTAATTATAATATCTAATAATTCTAATAACTAGAAGAACTGTCTCTTTATAATAAAATTTTCATAAAAATTTTTTTCTTTTTATTTCCTAGGTAGTACTTAACAAGCAACTAGTAAATTATAAATACTAGTAAGAAACTATATAGAAAAACTAGAAAATAAAATAAAATAATATTTAATATAACCTTGCTACTAGTCTCTATCTATTTAATAATTAAATTCTTAAACTATACTAGTAAAATTAGAAAATATTATAAAGACTTTCTATAAAAATCTAGAAATATAAAAACTACTAAAGCTAGATATAAAAAAGTAAAAAAAAAACTATTAAAAAATCTAATAATTTAAAAATTAATATTATTAATATTAGACCAGCTAGATTCTATTAAATAATTTTATAAAAAAATTATATAATTTTTAATTATAAAAATTAATACTATCCTAGTTAACTGCAACCTGAGCATCCTCTTGGAAAATAAAAAAAAAAATAAGATTATATAAATTAAATTTTTCTATTTTAATATTATAATATAATATTATATAGAATAAAAATTAGATAAGCTATTTTTATTATAAAAAAATATAAAAATTAAGTTAACAGAGTTAGATAATATTAATTATAGCTTATAATATAAAATATTAGTAAAAAAGCTCAAAGTAATCAAATAATATATTATAATTTAATAAAAGATTTATTATATAATTTATAATTTTTTTATATCTTTACTAATAGCTAAGAAGCCTGGGAATAAATTATATATTTATATAAATTTTATAAGCTAAATATTATTATCTAGAAAGACTAACATCCTATCCTACTAATTAATAAAATTTTAAAATAAAATTTCTTATATAAAGATTTCTATAAAGCTAGATATCTATCAAGAGTTTTATTAATTATAAATAGACCTAAAATTAGAAGAACTAATAATATTTTATTTTTAATTTAGTAATTTTAAATGTAAAATTATATCTTTTGTCTTACTAATAGACTAGCAATCTTCTAATAATATATAAACTTAATTTTTATAAACTGTCTAGATAAATTAATAATAATATTTATTAATAACTTACTAATTTATAGTAATAATATCCAGAAATATAAAATATATATAAAAATTATTCTAAAATAATTAAGAGCTACTAGCTTATAAAATTAATTAATTTATAAATATAAATTTTATATTACCTAGATAAAATATCTAGGATTTATTATTTTATGAAAGAAATAGAGGTTAATTCTGTAAAGATTATATTAATAATTAAATCTTAAATATAATAAAAAATATATAATTATTTCTAGATTTCTATAATTTTTATTATTTTATTAAAGGCTATAGCTATATAGCTAGTTTATTAAATTATCTAATCTATAAAATTATATTTTTTTATATACGATAATAACTGCTAGGAAGCCTTTAAGATATTAAAATATATATTCATTTTTATATTAGTATTATATTATTATAATCTATTATTTTTCATTTATATTGAAATAAATACCTTGCAGGGAATAGTAGCTAGAAGTTTTTAATAAAAATATAGAAATTTCTAGTATTTAATTATATATATGTATTTTTTTTAAAAAGTTAAAGATACTTTATAATAAAGTAAAAACTTAACTACTAGTAGACTAACTAGTCTAATTTTTCTCTTAGTTTTATATTCTAATCTATTACTACCTAGATAGAGAAAATATTCTAAATAATATATTTTCTTATCTAGAAAAGATATTAGATTATATAGAAAATTATATAGTAATACTACTATATATAGAATTATTAGATAGAACAATTTTTTATAAAGCCTTATAAAATTACCCCTAGATATAAGAAAAAATATTATATCATTAAATAAAAAATTATATTATAGATTAAATTTTAGAAATTATAGTAGCCTACTACTAGAACTATACTAGGAGAAGATATATAAAAAATAATTATTCTTTTTAAGATTATTTAATTCTTCTAGTTAAAGATAATCTAACCTGTCTACTAAATATAATATATTAATAATTATTTATAGCTTATCTAGAACATATAAAGACCTTAGTTAAGACCTTTTATTACTAGCTAATATAAAATTATAATATAATATAATATTTTAATAATTATATAGTCTATAAATATACTAAGAAGCTATAAATTTATTACTAGACTTATTAAACCTACTTCTAATCTTTAAATAGCTATAATAATATATTAACATTAATTTTTATTTCTTTTTAAAATCTAAAATAGTAATAATATTTTATTGTAATATACTAAGTAAGCAAGGATATATAATACTATATGAAAAAAATATTACTATATATAAAATAATTTATTATATATTATTATTCTTGGGTCAGACTTCTAGATTTAGTAATTTTAGATTATAAAGGCTAGTTTATATCAGATTTTTAAAATAAATTTATAAGAAATTGAAAGTAAAGATAATTTTTATATCTAGCTAATATCTAGAAGTAAATAAATAAAAATTAATAAATTAATAAATTATATAGTATTTATAGTCTTTTATCTTTTATTATTAAGATAACTAGAATAATTTTTTATTTATACTAAATTTTATATAGTATATCTACCTAGTATGTTAATTAAAATATCTTTATTCTTAGTAGAACAAGGCTTTAAATTATATATATTTATAAATTAGAAGACTTCTATAAAATTATTAGCTAAGTTTACTAGTTATAACAAGATACTTAGTATAATAAAATAAATTTAAAATATCTAGGAGCTTGTAAGGAAGTATATAACTAGATTAAAAAAAATATAAAGTAAAATATAGACTAAAAAAGATATAATAAATTCTTTAAGATAGATAATTAGGTTATACTAACTATAGATAATTAAAATCTTAATTATCTAAGTAAGAAGCTAGCAGAGCAGATAACTAGTCTATATAGAATTATAAAAAAATTAGTAATTTTTATAAGCTAGATCTGCTACCTAAGTTATAAATATATTTTATATTTTTATTTAATAAATTATATTATATATTAAAGAGTAATTCATTACTAGAATAAATTATTAATTCTTAGGACCTATTAAAAATTAATAGCTAGAAAAATAAAAGTTAAAATATTTTTATATTGAGACTTTATAGAAAAAAGTTATAATACAAGGCTTGCTATATTAATTATAATTTTAATAATAAATAGTATCCTGCTAGTAACTTTATAAATATAATAAAAAAATAATTAAATATTATATATAATATCTAGATAGGCTGGGGCCTCTAAAATAGCTTATAGAATAGTTAAAAATAGCTAAAATAAATAAGTATTTACTAGTTATAGTAGATTATCGACCTGCAGCCTAGAAATAAGGATATTCCTATTTTTATAGGGAGGTTATCATAGTCCTATATATTATAATTATAAGCCAATATAGATTACAGAGCTTATTATATAATAAATAATTCTGCTATCCCTGACTACCTACCAGATCAAGTTAAATTTTATTTTATAAAAATTTCCTATAATTAATCTCTCCATGTACATAATTCTCTTTTCTATACTTAGGTTTCTGAATATGAGCGCCAGAATAGCTGTTTAAATATTCTGATTAGCTTGCTGTCTTATCTCTAACTTCTTGTTATGTGCCTTGCTCTTACCCGCTATCCTAAGCATCGTGCTTAGGATGAGCCTATATATACATTTCTCATCGTCTGGTGCTGCTACGATTCTGGGAGGCTCGATATAGTTATGTAATAATCTCAGTCAGCTAGCGGGGTTAAAAGCTCCCCACCTAACATCAATGAGAGATCATTCTCATCCTCCCCAAGATTTCGCCATAAGGCTTTGATACTTCTAAATTATATTAAAATATTATAGTTTTATTCTAATTACTTTTAATACTCTATAATATATAAAATAGTATATAGTAATATTAGTATTTCTTTTACTTTTATTTTTAAGATTATTTTGCAAGGATTAGAGTATATATATTTTTAATAAAGATTTATTAATTATATTTTAATAGCTAGTCCTTCTATTTAATAAGGTCGGATTTTTTATTATTAATAATATTATAATTAATAATATTATTAATTTCCTATTTATTATCTTTCTTTATTAATAAATTAGTATTAGAGTCTCCTTGTCAAGGCTCTAGTAAAAAATATAAAAAAATATTTTAGATTTAATTATATTAGATAATTATAAATAAGTATTTAATCTAATACAGCTTATAACCTAAATTAGTTTAATAAATCTAGATTTTAATTTAGCTAATATCTTAAACTTTAGATTTTTTATATTTAGTCTAACTTTCTACCTTAATATAAAGATTATAAAAATTAAATTCTTATTATAGTTTTTTTTATATTTCTTAGTATTCTTTTCCTATTTTTTATTATATTATTAATAAATTTATTCTAGTTTCTCTACTCAGATACTATAGGTATCTCTAAGAAGGGTCAGTCTTAAGTTATATATAGAATCCTAGATCTTAGCTAATTATAATATAATATAATAATATTTTTATAGTAAAGTTTTATATATTATTATATATAAATTAAGCTATATTAAGCAGATAGGCTAGATTAATTTATTATTTATAATAAAACATTCTGAATATCTTTCTAAGATTTAATTTATATATTTAGTTTAGCTATCTATTTATAGATAGAATATAATTGAAAGATAAATTTAGATTTAGTAATAATATTATATAATATTATAGCTTTTCTTAGTATTGACTAATAAATAATAAATCTTAATCCAAAATAATACCTTAAAATAATTTATATAAAAATAGTACCTAGTTTATAGGCATAGATCGATATTAGAATAGCAATAAATTAGTACTATTTTAAGAATTTATTATAATAAGTATAATATTAATTTGCTCCTTATAGGAAGTTATTATAAATAATCTAGTAATTAAGTTTATATTATTTTCTTGAAATAATTTAGGCAAGAAAACACTTTTATTTAATTATAAATTTAATATTTAGAAATAATAGTATAACTAGCAGGTTAGATAGATATAAGTATATTTTTTTAAATAAGGGTATATTAGGCTAGAGAAATTTCTATTTTACTAAATTTTTAATATAGTAGCAAAGTATCCTGCTAAAAGATTAATTATAATATATTTATATAATCTTACTCTATACAATTTAATTTATTAAAATATATAAGTATTTCTTAAATACTAGGAGATTATTATTTCTAATATACTAGTTTTAGGGCTACTAATCTTATTTTTATAATATTAATCTAGCTTTAATTCATATATTGATTATAAATTAAGATATTTAGATAAGCTCTTTAAGATTGGTTAAAAATTTTCTAGAATAAATATTCTTAAAAATATTAGTTTTTAGACTTGATTAGGTAAGACCTAAATTTTATTGAGATTATATTATATATCTATAATATTATAGTTATTATATTGAGGATATAGTTTAATTTTATTATGAATTAATAAAGATCATAGTATAATCTAGAATATTTAGAATATTATATACTTTATAATCTAATATAAAACTTTTAATTAGTATTAAGCTCTATATCTTAGATAAAATTTTAAATTATGAAAATTTTATAATATATTACTATATTAGTACTAGCAGATCTTTTTTTTAATATAATTAAATTTTTCTTAGTATAAATATAAAGGTACATCTGCAGGATTAGATTTTCTAGACTAGTAAAAATAATAAAATTATAAAATATTAAGTTAATATATCTAGTTTATTAGCTAGCTATTATTTCTACTAGTTCATAAAAAAAATAGAGATTAGTATAATTTAATTATAGTATTATTTAGTATAAAGATTTAAGATATTATCTCTAGTATTAAAGAAAAAATAAATAATAATAATAATTCTTTATCTAGAATTAACTAATTTAGTTCTACTTTAATAAATTTATATAACTAGAATATATAATATATATATAAATAGTATTTAGAATTTTAATAAAATAGGCTTTTTGTAATAAGGGTTTATACTATCTTAAAAATTATAATAAATATAGTAAAAAATCTTACATGGTTATCCAGGATAGCTAGAAATAAGTTACTACATAGTTTAGTCTAATTACAGGATCAAACTCAGGACCAGACAGTTACTATATTATTAATTTGTCGAAGCAGAATGATGTCATGACTTTTAAGATTATATATATAATATGCTAGCCAACCTTGTAAGAGGATGGCTAAGAATTAGTCAATATATAATAAATAGCTTTAGGTTATTAATAATTCTTAATTCTGTAATAACTTTTTATTATAGCTAATTAATTCTTTATTTTCTATACTTGTCACACTTCTAACTCTTTTATTTTTAATTATTAATTATTTATAAAGAGGAATTATTATATCTAATATATAATTTATTTTAGATTTAGAGAAATCCCTACCTACTACGAAATTAAAATATCCAAAATAAATATCTAAGTTATAATTCATTAAAATAAGTCAAGGAATTGATAAATATTTTTAAATATTTTTCAAAATTGTAAAAACAGGAATGTAAAAAATTTAGACTAAAATAATATATCTAGAAACTTTAAAAGATTACAATAGAATTATATATATAATATACTAGTATAATAATTTTATATTAGAAGAGGGAAAAATAATCAAAAATAATATTAAATATAGTACTAAGTTTAGTCTTGGATAATAACTAAGTTAGATAATATAAGGAGAAACTTTAAAAAAGTATCTAAGAAATATTAGACTATAAAATAAAAAATCTTAGATACCTTAATTGATATAAACTATACTTGTAAAGATTTATAGAACTAATATATTTAAAAATAAATAATTAATAAATTATTAAACTAATACCTAATTATAATCTTTTTTTTTTTATCTTATAAGATTTTATAGAGCTCTATAACCTCTTTTATTATAATAATAATAATTTAATTAGATTATATTAAGAAATTAATCAGGAATTCTTTATAAATTCAATATATATCTTAATCTTTTAAAGCAATATCTTAATAAAGAACTAGAATATAAATAAATCAAGATTTATTTTATAAAATTATAATTCTATATAATAAGAATCATAATAATAGCTTTGAAAATTTTTATAAAATTAATTAATAGCTATAATTACTTAGTATTAAAATTAAATATATCAAGATCTACTAAGAATTACTTTTTTTATAAAATAATTTAATAAAAAAATTAGAAAATAATTATAAATATAAAAAAAAACTTATAGAAAAGATCCTTTATAGGATTAGAATCCTTACCTGGTTAGCAGGCTGATCTATCCTGACAAAGTAGATCCTTAATAATTATACAGAATCATAGCCATAACATCGTACATGATTATAATAATATTGTAATAATTTTTAGTTTAACTAATACCTTTATAATATTTAAAGTTATATTTGTTCTGCTTTATATTATATTCTTAGTTATTTTATATTATTTATTTTAATATTATTTTTATTTTTTTTTTGTAATCCCTAATCTTATACCTCTTATTTTAAACAAGTTTTAGGTTAGTTATAGAAAGGAGAATTATTTACTACTTTAAAATATTAGAATGAGATTAAATTCTTGGAATTATAGTAAACTAAAATAGTATCTTAATAGATATAAATTATATAAAATTTATAATATTTAAAAAAAAAATCTTATATTTATAAAGCCTTATAATCTTTTCTTAGTTTTATAAATTTTAGTTAATATTTTATTTAAGACTTTTCCAGAATTATATTACCCTTGATAAAGTTAGATTTTTATATTAAATAATAAAAAAAATAGTATTTTATAGCCTTAAAGTACTTAGAATAATATCTTATTATAATACTATAACCTCTAGAGAAAAGGTTAAAATTAATATATATAAAAAAAATAACTAGTATTTATTTCTAGCCTAATAATTAAGAAAAGTAGTACTTTATTATATTATACTTGATAACTAGATATAAAACTTTTTCTAGATATCCTAGTTTATTTATCTGCCTAATTATAAAAGTATTAAGAATCTACTTTGTCAGGATAGATTAGCCTGTTAACCAGCTAAGGGTTCCAATACCATGTAGAATAATAATAGGAGAATAGATAGCCAGTATAGTTATAAACTAAATCTTGGGGATTCCTTAGTCCAGGGAATTGCCTTGGTCCTAAAATATATCTATAGAGCTGTATACATGTACCTGGTTGCAATATTATAACAAAGCCTTGTATAAAATGAAATATGATTTGATTGCTCTGATAAAGTAGTAATTATTATTAGTTGTTAGGCTACCAGGAACTAGAGATCATTACCCTGCTTGAAGGCGGCAATATTAGGCAAGAATATAATATAAGATAAAAGAAGTAGTCGCAGGCCATTATATATTATACAGGATCATAGCCATAACATTATAAAGGATTGTAATACCTTGTCTAAAAATAGTAGTTAACCCTGATAGTTCTGCTAATATAGTATTTCCTAGAAGGAATCCTTGATCTTGATTGTATCCTGAGCTCCTATGGTTGTTTGCCTGAGGTATCTAACCCTTGATATTGAACCTTAGCAGAATTAGTAACAATTTATAATTTATATTCAAGCCAATAATTATATAGCTAGAAATATTAATAAAGTAATGTTTCCTTATTATTTAAACTTAAATTAGGTTAGTAATTAACAAGCTTTTATATCTTTTTAATGAATATAAATTATTAGCTTAACAGTACTTTGAATGAATTTAAGATAATTAATATTAATACTTTAAAAAATTACGCTTTATTATATATCTTGATCTTGTTTATTTTATAAACTTGAAAACTTATAATTTATAACTAGTAGTTATACTACTTAGGTATAATTACTAGAATTAATAAGCTAATTAAGATTGCAGAGCTTACATGGAGCTATCAGGGTCAGGAAGATTTAAAGAGTCTACCTTCTCTAATACCATGTTACAGATTCTGCTGAGGTTTGGTATCAAGGTTCAAGTGCCTCAGGCAGACTCTAGATATAATTAAGATCTAGGGTCCTTCTCTGGGAGATGCTGTGCTGGCAGAACTATTGGGATTAGCTGCTATTTCTAGATAAGACTTTAATATAATAGTAATACTGGGTTTCATGCATATGAGCCCCTAGACATATTTAGGACTGAGAGAGAGCCCCTGGCCTTGAGAGAGACCCTGGCCTTGAGAGATCCCCAAGGTTTAGTTTTGACTATATTGACTATTATTCTCCTCTCTTTAAATTCTATATAGTACTAGAATCCTTACCTGGTTAACAGGCTAATCTATCCTGACAAAGTAGATCCTTAGGTAGACTTTAGGTATGATTGAGCTGGGTCCTCCTCTAGAAAATATAATACTGGCAGAACTATCAGGATTAGCTACTATTTTTAGATAAATTTTATTGTAATATTATTATAAGGTTACATGTATATAACTCTATAAATATACTTAGGACTAAGGGAGGTTCCTTGGCCTTGGGGAATCTCTAAGTTTCAATTTTAATTATATTACCTATTTATTCCCCTCCTAATAATTCTTTATAGGATTAGAATCCATACCTAGTTAATAGGCTAATCTACCCTGATAAAGTAAATCTTTAATAATTTTAAAATTTTTCTTTTTTTCCTAGGAATTACCATGCCCTAAAATTACTAATTAGATAGAAAATTACTAGATTTCTATCCAGCTAGTTATTAGATTAGTATTTTTAAATTTCTGTACGTAGTATCAAGGACCTTTTAAGATTATAAGAAAAAGTAAAATAATAAGAAAATTATAAAATTATTTAATAAAAAAATAGGCTAGTTATAATAGGAATCCTAGGCCTTATAGAGTAAATTACTTAATAATTATCATTAATATAGTTTACTATTATAAATAGATCCCTGGGTTAAGATCAAGATTAGAAATATATTAATTTTTATTTTTACTTTTATTTTATAATAATAATAAAATATATAATCAGCAGACCTACTCTAAATTATTTAGAATTATAAATTAAATAGCTAGAAGATCCTAGTTATTACTACCTAAATAAATAATATATATCAATAGAGATAGAACTAATATATTAAAAAAAAGTAATTAAATAATATAAAGCTACTAGAATATAGCATTATTTTAAAAAATAAATTATTATCTTTATAATATAGCTATTTTTTAGTCAGATATTATAGCCCAACTAGAATAAATATATTAATAACCTGATCAAGTCCCTAGAAAGTTTTATATTTATCTATATAAATTAAAATAGTATTTTTCTAAAATAACTAAAAAGAACTAAGCTCTTACTTTTTTTAAAGCTATTACTAGAACTTTAGTACTATATTTATAAATATAGTATTAAGATTCCTAAAAAATATAATACATAGTTATAATTACTACTTATTATTAGAATTTATTAAGCTAGACTTAGAAATAAAAGTTTAGCTCTTTTCTAATATTTTAAATATTCTTGTTAAGTAAAGTTTAATTTCATCCTTAATAATAATAATAGGGCACTAAAAAGATATAGAAATATTATTAATAAATAAAGAAGGCTACTAAAATATTATTAATATAATAATAAAAACTATCTTGTAAATTACTGCCTATATTCTAAAGTAAAATCTAATTTATTAAATTAAACTTTAATTATAACTTGGTAGAAAAAAATCCTAAGTTAATATAAAGCCCCTAATCGTAACTTTATCCTAAATCAGATCTACCTTCTATTTAATATTTATTTAGGTCCAAAGCTATATAAAAACTTAGATATTCATACAAAAATTAGTAAGTTATTAATTTGTCAAGGTTATTATTTCTAATAAGCTAAAATAATTATTCTTAATATAATTAATTAGTTTTATATACTTATTTATAAAATCTAAAAAGTCTAGCTATCTAGTAAATAAAAAGAGCCTATTTTTACTAGGGACCTTTATATAATATTTATAGAATTATTTATATCTAAATATATTTTCTCTATTAAGAGGGCTAAAACTATACCCCTATTATATACTACTAATTATATAATTATTTTAAATAGTAATAAATTACCCCCTTAGAATTTTATATATCTATTCTTAATTACTAAGCTTACAGCCCTAATAGAAATACTTTAATAAAAATTATATTTATAATTATATTTATTTTTTGATAAGTCCTGCTAGGGCTCTGAATATCTAGGGCCTAATACCTTACTAATATCTTTAAAATACTAATTTATATATAAAACCTAGTATACTTTTTATTAAGGTTATATTAAATTTCTTAGTTATAGTATTTCCTGAGAGTGTATCTTAATAAATTAATAATAAATAAATAATATTATTTTCTAGGCAGAACCCTAAATATAAAATATCTAAGTTTTTTTTTTTTAATTCTATAATTTCTACTACTAGTTTATTAATAATTATTTATAAATTATAATGCCTCTTACAGACCTGAGGGGAAGTTAAAATAAAAAAAAAATTAAAAATCTAAAATTCTTTTTTATATAGAAACTAGTATTTTATCACCTAATTACTATATTTTAGTTAGTACCTTTATTATAGTACTTTTAATTCCTATAAGCCTATTTAAATTAAGACTAATATCTTAAAAGAAGGAATAGCTAGTATATAACTTAATTTAATAAAAAAGATTATTATTATCTAGTTACCTTCTAGTTAGAAAGGTTCTTAAAATATAAATTTAACTATAGTAACTAGACTAGGAGTTATTTGCTATTATCTAGTTATTTAAATACTAGAGGATATTATTTAAAATAAGAAGCTTTCTTTTTATTATAATCTCATATTAATCTAAGAATATTTATAAGATAATTAAAAATAAATAGCAGGCAAAGCCTACTAATATTTATACTTAATTCTTTTGAATTTTTTTAAATATTGAATAGGTTAATCAAATCCTGTGAATAGATTATAAAAATAAGATAAAACTTATATTATATTAGTAGAAAATAATATCCTAGTACTAATTTATAAATCTTCAATATTAAATTTTTAAAAATAAAAAATTTAGTTAAAAAAATATTAGATCTTAGTAAGAATTTTTTTAAAAAATTATTATTCTAAGCTATCTAGTCTAGATATAATAAAATATCTTTATAAATAAAATCTAAGCCTGATGCCTTTATAGTATTAAATCTATAAAAAAACTAGTATAGAATTAGTTAACTAGGCTATAAGATAATTTAAGCTTTAAATAAATTATACTCTATTATAGTATATAATAAGTTTATAGAAAAGAGAATATAAGAATAAAGCTAAGACTAACCTAAAAGATCTGATATATTATTTATAATATAATCTAGAATCTAATTAATATAAGTATAGTATATAGGAGGATCCAGGCAAAATAAAAAGCTAGATCTTAGTTTAGAAATATATTATAGTGTAAAATTATATATATATTTTTCTAAGTACAAATTTAAAATAAAAATTAATAAGTCTTTATTATAGCTTTTTTAGCAGGGTACTTTAGCTAAAATTCAACTAGAAAAATATATAAAGTATTACTAAATATATAATTATATACTATAAACTAAGGTATGGCAGTACTCTAAATATATTAAAAAATTTAAGTATTATCTATAGTAAAATATTTAAAATATTTTAGATTTTATTACTGGACTTCCAGAGGTTACATTTAAGTAATAATTAATTAATAATATATTATTATTAATTAGTAAAACTATATTAAAAATTATCTAAAAAAACTTATATTAGAGTAAGAATTAATATTTATAAATAATTTCTAGTTAAAACTATACTACTAGAGCCTATTAACGTAATTATCAAGTCAGCCGTCCACCCACAGTCATCCGTCCACCCACCCAAAATGACTGACGCTTGACGAACTT
>JAAXYA010000187.1:0-16372 GCA_013305525.1 Aspergillus quadrilineatus
TAATTTGAAAATGTTGATGTTTTTTGCGCATGACGCGTTAACGCGATTTTGTACGGAGACTTTCGCACGTGACTGTAGGTGGGTTGAATGGCGTTGACGAACCTCTTTATTTTACCCCACAACCGAAACTGAACGGCTGTCTCAATCGTCGAGTATATCTCCACAGGGTTGCCCGTGTTAAACTCGAAGATTTCGTCGGTTTCGGCGAGGGCCGGAAAACTTATCCTGTAGAGAAACGCTTAGTTTAGAATACAGTAATAGTATATCTTCTCTGACTTTTTTATTTGAAGAAGGGGGCCTAAACCTCAACGAGGGTTGAAAACTGATAGTCACGTACCGGGTAATATTATTAAGGATCGTCGTAGTCCCACCGACGAGGGTATGTAGCTTTGGAAATTCAAGCTCGATACGGTTCTGGACGGAAACAACGAGACTTTCAGGGTATTCGGTGGCTGGGTCACCCAGGGCCTCGAGCTCCGGCGCTGAAAAGCTTTATTGTAAAAAAATGGATTAAACAAGCTCATATTGCTTAGGGCTCTTGTGCTAGGGCTGTGCAAAACGGACCTTACCGCATATCCCCCGACATCCAATGTCTTCGCTGTCTTGAGAGCCGGAAGATTAATTTCTAATGAGACCTCATCAGCAGCGAAAATGGAATCGCTCTTAGGGTGCGAAAACTCCAGCGTCCCTTGGACTGTCTCTAGGCTGGAGAGATCAACGCTAAGGGAGGGTCAGCCTGTTAACTCTGATCGACTGAGAGAATAGCATATGCGGCCCTACCTCCTCCAACCGCAATATATCCACAGATTATTGACTTCACGCAAGCTTCGGAGATCAACCTCCCCGGAAACCCATGGGTTGAGAAGTATATTGTCCGCACGTTCAAGCTTGGGCAGATTTATTTCTGTAGCTTGATGTAGGATGATACTGCCCGCATTTACGAGATTGGGAACCGTGAATGCACCGAGGGTACCGGAATCTGCAGACTCCGCAATGGAAATATTACCGACAAAATCAGTTACTCCTTCAAGAATAAAGTCGTCTTTGTAGCTGGCGGAAATCTCGATGTTGCCGGTGATCGTCGTGCAGCCGTCACGAAAGATGTCCAGGTCCTCGGGAGTAGTTACGATGATGGTTTCCTCCATACTTTTGCAGTCTTGAGCAATTGCAACTGGAATACGAGTATTAGCAATGTATGAGCAAGAATATTATTGCCATCAAGGTTGCAGGACAGGGCTGCCATACCAAGAGAGAGTGGCAAAATGGCCAGCGCTTTCGCTAGAGATACTGTGGTATATTTCATGGTGACGGCCAAACTTCCTTTACAAGCCCGACATATCCCTTCCAGAAAGACGAGTACTCTGGGGGAAAAGGAAACACCCGAGAATAAAAAAAAAAAAAAAAAGGGAGGGGAAGAAAAGGAAAGAAAACTGGCATTCCCACTTCAGGGACTGGTGATCCAGGAAGGTTATGGCATGTGTAGAAGACTCTCCGCTTGTCATCCGTGACACGGCCTTGCATATACGCGAGAGTAAACTATGAATCATGCCGCAGAATGCCGCAGAATGTATGCTGGAGGGGCTATTGAGTACCCGAACAATAGGCAAGTCATCTAGGGTCCTGAATCCCCGCGTAGTCCAGCGCGGGGATAATGTCTTGCGGGACCACTTTCCGAACATGCTTAGGGCATCACGGGCTTCTAGTTGAACTGCCGCAAGTATATGAGTGGGAATGCCTGAAAGTGGGTGCACATGGCCCAGCGAACAGCTAGGCCTTCTCCAAATCCCTCATCATGGTCGAGCAAAACACTGTCTGGCAAAGTTGCCATTATCACTGGCTCATCGTCCGGCATCGGCACAGCTATAGTGCGAGAGCTATCATCTCGCGAGGCCAATACAGTCATTAGCTATCCATTCCCTGGACCAAAGTCTGAAGCCGACTTGCTCAGCTCGTCCTCCCTATCTCCACCGTCGCTGTGCTCAGCGATATGTCCTAAATCGAGACACCACAAAAGCTTGTTGATGCCGCGGGCAGAACGGAACCACGTCGACATCCGTGTCAATTGAGTGGGACTGGCTGTGAACAAGCCGCTCGGGGATCGGACGCTTGAGGACTAGGGTCTGATTGTCGATGCCAATAGCCGGTCGCTTGGAATTTAGGCTGTACGTGGAATGTTAAAGCGGAGCTCGGGTCAGATCGACGGAGGACGGCCTGTTGTGTGCGAATGGGCATGTTCTGCTCACAATCTGATACCTAGGATAATACCTAAGATAATTATGCGTATTAGATATACTCCAGTACTTCTACAGCTCAACTAGCAACAGCTAGCTACTATTAGCGTTCTCCCAGGTTCAACCAAACGCAGAGGCTCATTCTTGGGCAATTGCTCGTGTTCGTACTCAGCGATGATTTGTCTGTTAGAAGGACTTTTGTTTACAGCAAAGAGCTTGGTGTTCTGCCTGGCAAACGGCCCGAAAATTTGCACAGCAACCGTGGAACAGCATCCCATTCTTATCCCGCCCACTCCCAAGCGCAAAAATCAGTCACCCGAGTCTACTGGAATTTGAGGATTGCCTGGCGGGCCCATTGTGCCAAGTTTGCGGCCAGCGCAAAATATATTCACAGTGATTCTGATGGGAGATCTGCTTCCGCGCGAAGAGGGCCTCACTACGGACGCCCGTCAACTGGACGATCTGCTAGAAGAGAGTATCAATCTGCGAATCTGCATGAGCATTAGCTCGGTGGATTGGCTTGTATGTCTACTCGGAGTATAAAGTCAGTGGGGATGTGGACAAATGTGGACGAATTGGGAGGAACCGTATAGCTGAGCGTGAGGCTTATTTTTTCTTTCTTTATTTTTCTAAGTTTTATTCTCTTTTTTTTTTTGGTACACCGTAAGACTAGACGGTATTCGGAAGGAGGTCAAATATGAGAGTTGGAAATTAGAACTCTCAACTCTCAACTGCGACAATAGAGGACCTGCAGATCACTCATCCTGGGGCGGGCGAGCCCTAACAGCCCAATAACGCGAGGAAGTCGTCGAACGGAAGCCGGCATCAGACTCAACCGATCTGCGTTGGACCCGAATAGGAGGGGCTGCCTACCTGGGCTGCTCTTTAGGGCACGACGAGCGTGTGCTCGAAATCGCTTGTCACATCTCTGGTGTTGGGATCTTCGTGGTGCCCACAATGATCGTGCATCGCGTTTCCTAAATAGGACCCGATATTGACCTAACTCGTTTAGCGAGGATAGTCTAGGCTGGGGTTTTTGTAATGCAGATTGACGGACTGTTCACTTTCGATCTTCTGCCGGATATGTAAGCGCTCAGGGTACGCAGACGCAGAATGGCCCCCACGGGGTAGGGTGATACCTCGGCGAGCTGAGCCCTGGTCGAGCCGAAGAGCTGGATTTGGAACTGACCAGGAACAGTTGCAGGGATGCTGATACGGTCGAGTCGACGAGCTCATTCCAAATTGAGACGTTAGTGGGTCTGTCTGTCGATCCTTCTGAGCTGGATCGCGTCCAGGCACGATTGTAATTGCGCTTCTCCTTGCCCGCAAAATGTATTGCGCTGTTGGGAGAGACGAGGCTGGCGACGCCGACTCTCTTATCGATGGATTCGACAAGTCTGCACTCGAGCCCCTGAATCGTAAGGATCCAGGGATGCCTGTCATGGCGTCGGAGTCAGGGCAGCGCCGCCGAGGGCCGGCGCATCACCCATGGCTAGTCTCCCCTAGCGGCTGGAGGATTGCGGGGAGAGCACGATCCTGGGCCATTCAAGCGAAATCACGGGCAGGTCTGGGCCGCAGTGTGCCGTCCGTCCTGCTCCAACTTGTTGCCTGGCCCGTCGTCACATCTGCCCCGTTCGCACTCTGGATGTTAGCACGAACCCCCCAACTCAATCTCATAAACATCGCGTTCGCGCCTCAATCAGCAGTGAGGCCTTACGGCTCTCTGACTGCCCATACCTGCGTCCGTAACGGCTATGATAATGTCGACGCAGTACTAATGTATAATTTGGTCAACTTTAGCGCTGGTGGTCTTGCTTGCGACCGTTCCCCTGACAAGCGCGCTACGCCGTTGTCGCAGAATGGCCATGGGCTCGAACGGCTCTTTTACATCATGTCCTGCGCCCTTTATTGCTGAGCTCTCGATAGGCGACACTGGTGGCTGTTGGTCTTGGACTACCTCAATTATCAACGGCGGATGAACCTCTAACGTCAGCCTTAGATCTTGCCGGCCGCTGGTGCACGCCTCACATCATTGACAATGAGACCGTCTCTTGCTGTTTTCCGTGTCCGATCACGAACTGGATGTATTCTGACGGTGCGGCTCAGAATTTAGACATCAGACCAGGGTTGCTAATGCGCCATAGGTTTCGACGGCCGGGTCCTTTCCTGGATTGCGCTCGCCGTACTGATTCTCATGGTCATCTCTGCATTGACTTATATTCTTCTTCCGGTTGAAGACACCCAGCGCCACTATCTGACGTCGAGCCCGCTGATGGGGTTTATATTCATGTCGGTATGTACCCTAAACCGCTGAATTCTCGGGCTGGTTTTATTGGTGCTGACGGCTGTCCAGGTCGCATTCATCATTTCCCTGGGAAACTCCGACCACCATTGCCACGACGCCATTACGCCCAACGACTGGCTGTCCGACACGGCCTGCGCGTTTACCGGCTCATTGATACATTATGGCGTCTGGGTTCTTGTAATCGGATGTACGCACCACCATGCACTCACACCAGCCTGTCCAGGACTAACATGCTGAAAGGCTTTTTCCGCTCGCTCTCCCTCTACCTCCAGCTTATCTGGGACATCCAGCCCGGCAAACGGTTCCGTTTGGTGGCCCTACTCAGCATATTTGGCGGCTCCCTCGGCTTGCTCGGAATCTCCCTCGGCGTGTCTGGCGTCTCGTATCAGGTGGGCGACATGTGCTACATCAGCTATCCCGACAGCGCCGGCTCTTTCTGGGGCCCGCTCATCGGCGTCGCATTCATATCCTGGGTCATCCAGATGTTCATCATGGTGTACACTATCCGTGGTGTGCTCACTCGAGGTGGGACGGCACGGTTCTCCATCTTCAAGAAGCGATCAGACGACAGTGACCCACTTTCGCGTGCCGCGCAGGCAAGGGCCATGAGACGGAATATATTGCAGATCCTGGAGCTCCAATGGAGGGCGATTGCCATTTGCTGTCTGATTCTCATCTATGTGGTTTATGTGGCCCAGGAGGTCCTGCGATGGGGCGATCCAGGCCAGTACAGCGCGAATGAATTGAGACCGTGGGTTGAATGTCTCGTCCGCGAAGCAGGGGACAAACACGCCTGCCGGGACGAGGCGAGCTCTATAGGTCCGAGTCAAAAGAGTGTTGTTGCAGCGTTGGTGATGCTTGCTGTATGTTCCAGGCTCCCTACCAATTCCTTTCTTACCACCGTAATGGGGTATACTAACATCAGATCGTCAGTCCTGCGGCGTCTTGGGCATCGCCTGCACGGCCCGGTACACCATGATCCTCGGCTGGATAGACTGGTTCCACTATCGGTTCGACGCCCTGGCCGACCTGCTGCCGGGGCGAGACCACACCAACCGCAGCAGCTCCATAACTCTTAACCCCAGCGCTGGCGCTGGATCCGACCCTCGTCAAGGTAACGGGCTTGATCTCGAGCTCGCCTCGGCCTCGACGAACGACACGCACTCGGATGGCGTAACGGTAGTCGAGTCACCAACCACGCTGGAAGAGGTGGATAAGCTATACGGGTCGCGTACATACCATGTTCCCAAGAATAGCTTTTCAAGGCCGGGGACGGTGCATAGTCTTCTTTCATACCCGGATTCGAACTCGACCTGGAACGATCCGACAACGCTGGGCCATGCATATTCACAATCTCATCCGATCTCTAAACCGCCACGGGCAAGTCCAAGTGCAAGTATGTTTTCACGAAGTAGCCATACAGGAAGTCCGTTGTATCCACCTGCAGCCGCGAGTGTCTACGTCGGTGGCTCGGCGGCGCAGAATACGATTACAACGAGAATCGAGACGACAAATGGTGCTGCATATTCGCTGAGAGAGAGGGAGTAGGTACGGACGGATCTGTTTTCTTACTGGATCTTCGACGTCCTTAATGGCCACCTGAGCAGGGCATAAGATCCAAGCCTAGCCTTGATCTTGCCGCAGGGACACATTGAGCGCCAGCTTTTGGCTGCTTATGCGAGTGTCTATGTAATTTACGGGGGTTAGCCGAAAAGCCATTTCATGATACGATAATATACCACATTTTGAAAGTGACTACGTCCCATTCGTGTATATCTCTACCCATTCTATATCCACTCTAGCCTATTATACGCCCCTATATCTATGATATACCATATCAACCCTCGTACTCAATGGATGCGCCTCTGCATTAAACGTAACTCATCCCAATCCATCACATCTATCTTCAAAGACCAGGTAAATTATTTCAACGTCACGACCGTCCAAAAGCTCTCCATGTTACACCCCCTCCACGTTCCCATCAGCAACCATAACATTTCGCACCGTGTAATTCCCAAATTCCGTCTTCGTGGCCGCCTCAATAGTCGCAAGTATTCTCCAGGCGGCCTTGCGGTACTGCGCCTCCTCGGTGATCCGCCAGGTACAAAATACTCAGCACCGCCTCAGGACGGAGAACATAATGTCTGTCTCGCACGAAGCTTAAGATGCTGTCCCTGGTTCGTCCCAGGAACATTCGCCGACCGACGGACATGACGGAATAGTAAGCGTCTCCGGCATGCGGGTCGATTGAAGGCGTGGCCAACTTTCTGTGGCCTAATGGGCTATAGGACGGTTCCGCTCTCATGCTGCCAGGGAGAATCCATTCAATGCTAGGCTGCGTGCCGCTGCTAGAAAGAGATGTATTGCACTCTGTCCCATAAGCAGGCAATCCCCTCTGTACTGCTGCTTGCCACAGACGCCCGGAGATGTATGCAGTTGCTGGAACTCCTGGCCCGGGTTGTCTGTACTGACGGATTCAATGTTGTATCAGATACGTGTATTCCAGTTAAATCGGTTCCGGCTATATTCAAAGGCAGTCTATGGTACCCAAGTACTTCTAACAGCGCTCTGGCAAGAATTGTATCAGATGTTGCACACTGATTTAGCTTTCTCTCACTTACCGTCTAAGAAACCAATTCAAGAAATAGATCAATGCCCTGACGCCTTCGCAAGATTGCCTCTATAGGATCGCCGAAACAATAAGAAAAAAAAATTCTCTATAATTATTGCTGGGCCCTAACTAGTAAAGGAGTAGTAAACTAGCTTGGCCACGAATGGATACCTTGTGATATAAATCTTTGAGCAGTGTGAAAGATGTTTGCAGATAGCCCAAAACCTCAGAATATGGCGAAATGACGGCCGAATTCTCTCAGAGTAAATCTTCCTTTAAGCTGCCATACTCATTTAATCATCTCCTGGGAGTTGATATATGCACCATGAAACTATTCTTGAATGCGTGGACATTATCAACGACCAACCCCAAGTGCGTTCCCGGGCCAGCTCAACTACAATTACTTCAGTTGACACCATCCATGAACGCGAAACCGAATAAACAGCTGTCAACTTTTTGAATAACTGTTCTCGATTGGCTATAATAGGTGACTTCAGTTGTTTATAGTATAAGTACTATAAACAATCCTTGCTTGATCATTTCTCTGTAGCGGAGTTAGGGCAAGCATGTCCTGTTCGGGTAATTGCGGGACTGTTAGCACGGATCTACCCGTTCTGGTTTAAGCTTCCAGAGTCCACAGGCAGAACCCACTAAGCTCTTTGCTGCCTGCACCGACTCTGTATAAAGTCGCCATTTCTGTATGTCATTAGAGCAACGTGCAAGATGGCCGAAATCACCTCCCTCCCTACCGAAATCATCAGGCACATTTTCTCCTATGCAGACCAAGAATCACAAAAAGCGCTCCGGCTGACAACCCGCCGGTTAGGGGCCATTAGTCAACAGAGCGTCTTTCAGACCCTCAGCGTCTGTCCCACAGAGGAGAGCTACGGCCGCCTGGAGAGCATTCTCAGAAGGGCAGATCTCGTTCCGTATATTAATAAGATATATCTGAATACGTATGATCCACGAAATGTGACTCATTTATCCCTATTCTACAAGGACAATGACTAATGCCAGCATAGCCTCCTGAATCTCAGTACGATGACGAAAAGGATGCTGATTCCCAGTACGGTGACGAAAAGAATGTAGCATCCCGCCTATTCAGCTACCTAAAGGAGATGCCCGAGCTGCAAAGTGTGGCCGTACGGTTCCACTGGGAATGTCCTGAAGAGCACGGCCATGCTCAGCAGGACGAATCTTTCCGGTCAGAAGTAATGCAGGAGGGTCTGAAAGCGCTTGCTGCAATCCCTGGATTGAAGGAATTCGCCCTGCGAGACATGTACAACGTTAACGAGACAGACCCCGAGATTGTTGCGAACAGGAACAAGATCCTGCCTAGGCTGAAGTCCCTCCGGCTGAATATCACCAACGTGAGTCGAGGGATGAATGGGAGCTCGGATTATGATGCCTGTCTCCTTACCACCTAGCACCTAGCACCTGCACAAAGCGAACTAACTGGAACTGGCTGAGACAGAGAGTGTATCCGCAAAAGTTCTTTCTCGAACTGCCCTCCGTCTGGCTAGAACCATGCCTGTCGAATCTCCAGCACCTCACCCTCTACTCTAGCATTTACATCGGCTTCGCCCCGAAATGCGACCTTAGGGGTCTGCATTTTCCTAAGCTGAAGACCCTTGCGTTCGGAAACTACACCTTTATCCACGACTCCCAGCTTGACTGGATCCTTTCCCATGCTGCAACCCTAACAGCACTCCACCTCGACGACTGCGCCATAGTCCACGAAGCCGCGACTTTCTCGGATTCAGTTAAACAGGGGCAGACGCTTCTTGCATTTGATGCCTTCCGCCCTCATCCACACTTACCAGAAAACGAACTATACACATCCTATGCTACGCGTTGGGCTGATTATTTTCGGGCATTTAAGGATAAGTTGGTGAATTTGAGGGATTTTCGTTACGGGAGTGCACCAAACTGGTGGGAGGATGAGACGACTCCATTTGAGTCGGAGCAGAAAATCAGGATTGGGTTTGGAGAAGAAAGCTATCTCGCCTTTGAATGTGGGCTTTTGCCCAGTGAATATACGGAGTATTTGTACTGGAGGATCCCCAAGGAGGGTGTCGCTGCAACTGCGAACCGGAGGGATTACATTGAAGATGTTCGTGGAGAGAAGTTGGAGGCGTCGGAGGACGATAAGAAGGCCTTAGAGGAGCTATGCACGAAAGTCGGGTTATCGTGGAATGTCTCTTCTTCGGAAGATGAATAGTATGATATCGATGGGTCTGCGGAAGTCAAATGCGGTAGGGACGAAAGAAAAGAAAAACAGAAACTTGGACATTCTAACTGGGTATACTGAAATGCGAAACGCTAATCACTCAAAAGATAAACCCAAACGCCGTAATGCCAGCAGAATCCCCAAAGTGGCCATATCATCCCCTCTTCTTCCCAACAATCAGCCTCGAAAGCGCATCCCTCTCTCTCTTAACCGCCACCAACCTCGCGTCCTCGATTGCCTTCCCCTCCAACACACCCTCAAACCCCTTCTCCCCCATTGTAAACGGGCTAACAACCTTCTTCTGCGCTTTTATTCTCGTCTTCAACCCAGTCCCCTTCCCTCCTCCCCAAACAACACTCCACTCCTTCACCCTCGCACCCGGAAAAATCTCGCATCTCGCACAGACTTTCGCATGCCCGCCAACATCCACGCCCCGTCCAATAACAGCCTGGTTATCAACCACCGCAAAAGAGTGTACCCTTGCGCCCGGATGAACGACCGCCTGCAGACCAATGATAACATTATTCGAGATGACAATCGATTTCTCCTCCCCATTGCCGCCACTGCCACTGGACGTGGAATCCGCTGGAGCTGCTGGCGGCGGGTACGTCCCAATAACACTCTTCTCGCTAATAATGCATCCGTCTCCGATCCTTATGGGTCCCTCTGTTGCGCAGATCCTTACGCGCGGGTGGATGACTGTGCCGCGGCCAATTGAAATGGAGTAAGGGCCGCAGAAGTACGTTTGTTCGGCGATGACGGCGCTGGGGTCGGCGGTAGTTTTTGCAGGGATTCGGGGCGCGCCCGCGGATTGGGCTTGGGTTTGCGCGGAGGCTGGAGATGCAGAGGGGCGATGGTGTGGAGGGGGGCGAAGATGTTGTGATGAGGAGTAGGAGGATGGGGGCGGTTTAGAGTCCATGGCTGTTTTTTGTTGTTTGTTGATGGAAGGAATTGAAGCTAGCACTCTCGAGACTGTTGGTTGTTGGTGTTGGCTTGGCGTTGTTGACGCCGTTCTACGGGGAGCTCACGTGACCTCGATGGGGGCTATAAGCTAGGTCTGGACTGCAAGAGGTCTCAATTCTTCTCCTTCATCCTTTGTTCTAACCGCTTCGATAAGATTTCAACAGCAACTCTTCCAGCGGGCTTGTTACTTATCTCGGGAATTTTTGTCCGATTGGTCTTGAGCCCTCTCCGTCTACACACAGGTTAGGCCCCCTGTCGGTCTTAGGTACCAGTAATGGCTGGTTATCATTGCGAACTCGGGTCAACGGCTTGTTGATAGGTTATTGCTTCGTTCGCTGGACCTAGCCGGTAAGGGATTAGCCTTGAGATACTGGAATATCTATTGGATGTTACTAACGCAGGCCAGGCTACGCAGTATGCTTTGGCGGTGCTAATAACGGGCCACGCCACCCAGTGCACTAGGCTGGCCAGTCGACTTCCACTCGGACCCTTCAGCTGAGCCTTTGCTTCATCGAATACGTTAAAACCTGGCCGTGGAATACTGAGCTCTTATCTATGCTTTCCTGTGTTCACTTGCGTTGAAACTCAATGGCACACACACGGGGGCTCCTGGAACCCAAACGGCAAAGGGACGGCACTAAGAAATCCCGGGCAGGCTGTCGGACTTGCCGGTGAGTACACTATAATCCGTCGGACTCGGGAACTCCTAAATGATTGAATCTGAAGACTGCGCCATATCAAGTGTGATGAAACTCCTGTCGTCTGCAGAAATTGTTCGCGCACAGGGCGCGCCTGTGACTATGATCTCCAACGACTCCCTCGCTCCAGACTTGCCATCCGAAAGGACAAGAGGCAGCTGGAAGATCCGAGGCTGACGATAAAAGACGGCTTTCGGTGGGCGATAACCACAGACGAGCGGCGTTGCTACTCATACTTCCAGCATCGCACAGTTTTAGTACTCTCGGACTCGTTCGACTCCCGTCTCTGGCAGGCTCACCTCCTTACCATGAGCAAGTCAGAACCCGCGGTTTACCACGCTGTCATTGCTTTTAGCGCCGTTCACCAAGACTTAGAGACCTACGGCATGCCTTTACCTGGACAAGATCTGCGGAATGAATGGCATCTGTTTGCGCTTGAGCAATGCAGTCGATCCTTCGCTTTACTGAGTCGGCGTCAATCGTCGCAGGATCCGCGATTCCGGGAGGTCATGCTTTTGTGTTGTCTGTTGTTTGTTATGACACAGCTGCTGCGCGGCCAGTATGATGACGCTTTTCTGCACCTTCGGAGTGGCCTCAGAATTCTGAATGAGGCGAAGGCTTCGAGTTCTTCTGAGACACCTATCGAGCCGTGCATAGTCGCCGCCTTTGCCAACCTCGAAGCGCAGTCGCTACAGTACGGAGTCCGCGGGGAACCCACCAATAGCGAAAGCGCTTATCCAGGGATTTTCAATGACTTCGGAGCGTTCAGCAGTCTTAACGAGACACGTCAAGCATTTGACTATCTGACGAGCACTGCGTTTCGTTTTATATTGCTGTGCAAAGACCTGTCAGAAAAGGAGATACGCTCAGACTATGCTTTTCTCCATCACAAGCAATTGCAGACTTTATCTCAACTCAGCATATTCAGCCACCGGTTTGACCCGTTCCACGCCTCCAGCAACCTAGCGTTAGAAGAGCGAAGAGCCGCAGATGTCTTGCGTCTGCTATACTGTAGCCTCGTTCTCCAAGTCAAAACCGCTCTCGTCCGGAATGAGGCTGTCCTGGAGTACTACGATCCGGAGTACGAGACCCATGTAACCATGGTCGGGGAGCTCTTGAATAAGCACCCGGCACGCCCGAGTGTAATCCTGGAAGACGGCATTCTTTCCCCGCTATACTATGCGGCCATGTGGTGCCGCGACTATAGTGTTCGACGTCGTGCAATTGGCCTCCTTCTATCTTGGCCGCACCGCGAGGGTGCGTTCGATTCCAACTGGGCTGCTTTCCAGGCCCTACAGCGGATGAATGTTGAACTCTCAATCCGACCCGAGCCTTACGCCACAGCATATAACACTAACCAAAAGTCTAGTCTAAATGGAGACAGGTGGTTAGGTATCAAGTGTAGTGAACTTTCGTTTGAGGCTGCGCTAGGCTTTGCAAGGTATATGCACAATCGGCCTTGCTTCCGGGCTGTCAGGAAATGGCTGCCAGCGGTACTGTTTGATTCGCAGTACACTAGTATGAGCGAAGCTAATTAGGTGGACTTGAATACTCCACCTCTACTCAATCGTTTCTACCGCCTCCGGATGGTGTGTGGTCACTGAATCCGGCCGGGCTGTATCTACATACCCAAACCCTCCACGCTTTTTTGCGAAAGCCCTCTGGCAACCACCCTTCCATTTCTCTTTCAACAACTCAACAGCAGAACGATCAGAGATATTACTGACTACTTTGGCTCTGACTATATCTCGTGGGATTAATGCCAAGTTTCTTCAACCCAGCGTGTTGTCCTTCAGCCCCCAATATTATGATCTTGATATCCAGTAGGAAGTTATGATTTGTCGGCAACTGTCCGCATAGCTGCACGGTTGAGCTTCTCTTGTTGAAGCTCGAAGCACCCAGAGAGCGTGCTGTGGTCATTCGGGGCATCATCATGATGTGGCATTACTAGTGCCATTGCCATTCCTCAACCACAAAGGCGAGACGGCGCTTGTTGTCCACGGAAACCTCAACGCCAACGATTCAAACCTGCAAGCGTGTACATGAACAATAGTCGCTTGTACATGAATTTGTACATGAATAGGACTGCTAATAATCTCGATACTATCTCCTTTCCTCGCTGTAACGCCACAATGACATACGAGTTGGAAATCATCTAGTATGCGTAGCTCCCATCTCTCAAAAATTATTTATCAAATTCCTCTCCAGAAAGCCCAATACCTCCTTGTCGCCCCTTTCCCTCGCCATCTGCAATATAATCCTCCCATCGTAGAGCGGCACTTTATTCAACCAAACAACCGCCTTTGCTTTCGCCCACTCATGCCCCTCCAGTGCTTTTTCCAGAATGTTCGCGGTGCCCGTCTCAATCCTCGTCCCAACCACCGGCTCAGCTAAGGTCTTCGGAAGTTCATAACGCGGGTAATGCGTGATGCCGCATGAGGAAGCCGGCAGGAAACGACCGTACGACCAGCACCAGCCTAGGTCTGCGGCTGATGGGCGAGAATGAGGATTCGGGTTCATCATCTCCTCGCAAAGGTCTAAGACTGAATTGAACTCGCCGGAGAGGGGCGAGGCGGTTCCGATGACCGTTCCGCGGGCTATGCGGAGGGCGAGTATTGTGGTTTCTCCGGCGGAATATGAAAGATGCAGGCTCTGGTCCGGTCTCTGGCTCTGGTTCTCTGTCTTGCTGCTAATGTTCGTGATGCTCTGGGCTTGGTGTTCGTTGTCGCTCTGCGCATGTGCTAGACGCATCCGGAAAGAGTGGAGCGCATCCGGTGTGCAATAGATAATCAGAATCTCTAAAAATACTGCTGCGAGAGAAAAGACATCCGCTGCTTTTGTGGGCGTCCGTCCAACATGGTCGCACTTCCATAATTCTGGCGCCGAATAATCCACCGTCGATCTGTTCCGACCACAAACAGAGTCAATCTCCCAATACTTTCTCTCGACCCCAAAATCCGTAAAAAGTACATTCCCATCCTGTATGAGAATATTTCTCGAATTGATCCGGCCATGCACAACATCGGCGTTATGCAGGTACTCCAACCCGCTGATCAGACATTCAAACCACCCAGCCGACTCCTCATGGTATTTCTTTCCCCTCTCATTCCAAAACAGCCCGAAGTAATCCTCCAGATCACATTCGGCTAGTGGCGTGGTGACGATACCGAAAGTCGGACTGTATGCATCTTCATTGACGTACGTCGCGATCAGTCTCACAATATGTTCATGCTCGAAATTCGCGAGTTTGGAGAGTTCAGTTTGGAGGCTCTGGCAGTCGGAATCTCGGCGCTTTGGGCTGCGAGCAAGAGAGATAGTTTTCAGTGCGTATAAGACGAGTTTTGCGGTTGTGTTGTCTGTTACCGCGTCCACGGAGCCGAGGGCGCCGTGGCCCATATGGTATTCGTGGTTGTAAGGGGGTTTGGTGTGCTTGTTATATGTTTTATGGCCACGGTATGAGTTGTGGATTGGTTGGGACATTGTTAGTGTTCGCGGTCGTTTTGGGTGTTGGTATGGAGAAAGAGACGGAATGTTGAAGGAGAAGTTGTAGCTCAATGGGGTAAAGTTGGAGATGGCGATGGTAACAGAGGGACCCAAGAATTCACTTTAGGATGAAATTTGTTAAGAAAGAGAATGAACATACTGAAAAAGCTGGATAGTGAATGACATAGCGATAACACATAACAATGGTGCCCTAAAGAGCAGCCCAGTCAATCATCTACTTTCTAACTCATCGCTGATGCTCATTTACTAAAGAGAGTCTTGCCAACTATCAATGATTATACCAGTATTAATGTTTAATTCGACTGGATTGGAACTGGCACGAACTTAGTATCTTGGATAGGCAGCGCGTCATCTAGGCTAGATTGTTGCTCGGTTTCCTCGAAAATTATGAGATTTCCTCAAGAACAACTAGTGCTTGAGACAAGGATGAGGTCGGAAGACCTTTTGTGGAGCATGATTATATTTCGATGCTCCGTAAGCGTGCATTAAATGTGTCACTAGAATAGATTATATGCTATATATTGCTACAAGTTCGGGCGGTTCTTCGAATATGGCGGACACCTTCACGCCCATCATCGATTGAAACATTACCTCATCCCATGCTCATTTCCTTTCTCGACTCTATAATATTGGCATTGACATTCTGTCTTCAGAGCCATCACCAGTGCCTCCATCTCGAGGTGATGTTCAAGTTGTCAACTGTTGTGAGCAGGGGGAAATATACAATGCATTGGTTGCAAATGCGAGGTTAGAGATCTTCAGGATAGGTTCAAAGTGAAACGGGAGGGATCACGAATTCGATGATTTCATGAATATACCGACTCAATGCCTCATGGAGAGTCGAGAAGACCGTGTAGAGTCCACTTTGCTGCCGGCTTTAGTGCAGACTATGAGCTTCAATATGGCGTTTTTCAGTGATTGCATGTTGACACTGTTAGCAAAGCCAGAAGAAGCGGCGAGCCCCTCTTATAGGTTTGAGGTGAAGAGGTCGTGCCTCGCTTAAGGACTCAATCGTAAAATTCCCGGTTTCAACTAACGCAGACAAATCCAAGTCTCCCCGGGACGAAGACACTAAGCTCATCTCCTCCATAGTCTCCATGTCGGCACTGAAACATCAGGAGCATCATGAAGGTGCAGCTCCATGTGAGATAACATATCTAGCATCACGAATGACGAGAGAGTCCCTGGCGCCTGGCCGCTTCATCGTTATCATTCATGGAAATGCGGCCACTGACATCGATGATGTCGTTCAGGACGAATGACAGAAGGGTGTATCGATTTGGTATGTGAACGTAGCTGACGTTAGCCATGCAGTCGATAAAGAATTGGCCTAGATCAGCCTGGCTTCTCACGGTGGGTGTTGTCGAGTGCTGATGCACATGCGTGGTAGTTTTGAGCGTGTATTTCTGAGCGATGTTAGCAGGAACAATGTCAGAGACTTCCAATGCCAACGACTCCATTCAAACGAGATGAAAGCCCAGCTGCAATTACGGCATCTGGAAGCAAGTTTCTGGTTGTTTTCATAATGATTCGTGAGGCCGGGTGTTGCACATGGCGGCACCGGAATGGACCAGACGGGAAGCAATGAGGCGAGATGTTCAACCCTTGCAGTATAAACAAGTCCGCAAGGCTTAGCCCCTGCGCTTGTTCAAGGAGACGCCCTCATATCAAGGCACCAGTGTGAAAACAAAAAAAAAAAAAAAAAAAAAAAAAAAAAAAAAAAAAAAAAAAAAAAAAAAAAAAAAAAAAAGATGAAGGGGGGGGGGGGGGGGGCCGCGGGGGGTTGTGGTGGGGGGGTTTTTTGTGGGGGGGGGGGGGGGGGAGGAAGAG
>JAAXYA010000188.1:0-15209 GCA_013305525.1 Aspergillus quadrilineatus
ATTCTTAAAGATATTATCTAGATTTTTTAGTAAATCTTAATTTTTTTAAAATAAAATATTAGGTACTATACCCTTCTTCCTAGATAAATTAAATATTTTAAATTAGGACTATAAAAGTTTAAGGGCCTCTTATATTTATTTTTTTATAAATTACTACTTTTTATATAATACTCTAAATTTTTATAATTAAAATAATAAAATTTTTTATACTCTGTAATATACTTTGCTATTATTCTAGATATTAAATAATAATTAATAATTTCTTATTATAAATTAGGTAGTTAATCTCTGAAAATAATTTTTTAAAAGGCTACTAATCTCTATCTACTATCTTCTAATAGTTAAGATAACTTATCTTTAAATATAATATCTAGATAAATCTGGCTATATATATATTTCTTTTTCTAGATTAAAGAGAGCTAGGACTGGTGCCCTAACTAATAACTTTTTAAGATATTTAAAGGCTGTCTGCTCAGTATCTTCCTATTAAAACTAAGTATCTTTTTTAGTTAGATTCATAAGAGGTTAGGCAATCTTTAAAAACTAAGAAATAAACTCCTAGTAATAATTAGCAAAGCCTAAGAAGCCTTGTATATCTCTAATTAATATAGAAATTTTTATACTTTAATTATCTTAACCTTTTTAGGGTTAATATATATTCCCTGCTTAGAATCTATAATATATTCTAAATATTTAATATATTTCTGCTTAAACTTATATTTATTAATATTTAATTATAAATTTATTTTTTTTTTAATTTTTTTTTAAAATTTACAGGACTTGTTTCTGATGCTCTTTAAAAAACTTATTAATAATAATAATTATATTATTAATATAAACTATAATATAGATATCAAGAAATTCCTGTAGAACTAAGTTAATATATTTTTAGAAAATTACTAGGATACTTATTAAGCTAAAAAAAAGTAATAAGTTATTTAAAAAATCTAAATCTTATCTAGAAAGCTGTTTTCTACTTATTATTTTTTTAAATTTTAATCTTATAAAAGGCAGTAAAAATATCTAGCTTTATATATTATATAGTCTTGGCTATTATTTGTAAAATTTCTAAGATTAAAAGAAAAAAAGTATAGTTTTTCTTAGTAATCTTATTTTACTTTCTATAATCTATATAGAATTAGAGGCTACTACTAGGTTTTTAGATAAAAAAAACTAGTATTCTAATAAAAAATTTATTAATATAAATCTATTTCTTGCCCAGGTAATCTATAAGTATTTTCTAAAAAACTAGTAATTTTTTTAATTTATTATATAATAGTCCCTAGGATACGGCCTTTTCCCTGCTATATTATTTTTAAGTTTAAGCTTAAGATTTACTAATTTCTTAGCTGAGTTTCTTCAAGGCCTTTTTAATATTTTATAATAATATACTAAAGATCTTAATTTCTTATCTTAATCTTTTACCCCTTTAAGAAATTACCTTAAATATAGAAATAGTAACTTATTTTATAGCATTTTCAGCCTCCTACTCTAATTTCTTATATAATTTAATAAGAATATTACTAGTACTAATATAGAACCTATCCCCCTCTTTTAAATATTATATAAATATTTATTAATTCCTAGCCCATGATATCCTAAGATTATTTTATTTAATTTAAGAAATAATATAAGCCTATATTCTTTATTACTTATATTTATTAATATTAATATTAAAGTATACTACTTAATTAACTATATTATATTTTTTACCTGTAATTTATTTTAATATTCTTAGCTTAATTAAAATAATTAAGAGCTATAACTTTATCAAAAATTCTTAAAAAAAAATTATATAATTATAGTAGCTGTTATTTAATATTACTTGAATAAAGAAGATATTATTAATATTAATATTAATATATAATTTCTTTTAATCTATCTTTTTTTATTCTTAAAATTCTTTCTATTTTATTATAGTTCTTATAAGTCCTTATTTATAAAACTCTTATTTCCTTAATTCTTCTATAGCTACTTCTATAACTTTTATTCTTAAAATAAATATCTTGTTACTAGCTGGGGGTATTACAGCTACTAATAAGTATTATTTAATCTAATATTTATTTTTTTTATATTTTAAATATCTTTTTTTTTTCTAATAAGCATTAATCTTATTCTTATTAACCTATTTAGCTTGTTTCCCAAGCAAAGCTTAGTTTTTAGATTATTTTAAAAAATATCTATTTCTATTCTTCCTAGTACAGATAGAATTAGTATTTATAGTTATAATAAGTTCTTATTTTATTATTTCTTCTTTCTTCTTTCTAGGTAGTAGCAGCTAAGAGGATTATAGAAATAAAATTAATATTTATCTTATTTTACTAACTAGTTTCTATCTTTATAAAGATATTATTTTTTTTATTCTCTAAAAGCTCTATCTAATTGCTTATCTCTTTATATTTAGAAGCGAAATTTATATAGATTTAGAGATCTAAGTTCAAGTATTTAATTAGGTAGATCTTTAACTTTAGGTGCAATATATTCTAAAAATATAAAATTTTAGAAAAATCTTCCTATAACTTAGTTTTAGTATTTATAATCTCTCTCTTAAATTAGGAGTAAAAAGCTGTAAATTATTTTTTTCTTATTAAATAATATATAGTACTTGGATAGCCTTATCCTTTTAATTATATTCTCTATATAGGATATCAAGCCTATTAATAAGGGCTTGAGGTTTTGGAGAAGTATTCTTTAATTCTAACTTATAAAAAATAATAATATTTATTTTGGCAGCTCCTTCAAGACAAGAATAAATATATTATAACTAAGACCTTTTATTATCTATGGCTGCAGTATTTTCTTTAATCTTTTTCTTATTTTTTAATTTCTATCTATACTATTGTGATTCGTGCTTGTTAAATATTAGTAGGTATGGAAGACTATGGCATAGCTTTATTAAAACAACTGTGCCTATTCCTGTATCTATATTTTCCTTATATATCAGACTTTGGGACTTCTGAACTTCTGAACTTTGGGTGCTCCAAACAAGCCTTCTGGACTTCTGAACTTCTTCTGACTTATAAACTTTGGGTACTCTTAACATGCCTTCTAACTTCTGAACTTCTAAACTTTGGGTGCTCTTATAACAAGCCTTCTGGACTCCTAGACTTCTAAACTTTGGGTTGTATATCCTTAAACAGAAGTTTGTAATAATGTAACAGGCATAGGCAGTATTATTTTTAACTAGCTGTCCTGTATTTACAAGTATCACAAACTTAGAGAAAAAGAAATAAAAGATAGAAGCACAGATATCTTCCTCCTTCCTTTATCAACCTTTCTTAATTATATATCAGAACTTCCAGCTTCCTGGACTTGCATGCCAACAGATCTCTTTCCCAAAGTTACAAGGACAGATCTCTTTTCCTACGAGGCTATAATTCCAAGGCTGTACACTGATGTTGCAGAAACCTTATTTAGAACCAGGTTGAGGGCATGGCCGACAACCAAGATCCAGGTCATAGCCTGTGACAATAACTGCTGCTAATAATATTATTACTAATCTGCTAGCTATAGGCCCTTTTTTTTAACGAGGAGGGAGGTAATTGTCACAGGCTATAGCCTAGATCTTGGTTGTTGGCCATGTACTCAACCTGGTTCTAAATAAGGTTTCTGTAATATCAGTATACAGCCTTAGAATTACAGCCTTATAGGAAAAGAGGTCCATCTTCATAATTTTGGGAAAGAATCTGTCGGCATGCAAGTCCAGGAAGCCGGAAGTCTTGATGTATGATTAGGAAAGGTTGATAAAAGGAGGAGGGAGATATCTGTGCTTCTATCTTTTGTTTCTTTTTCTCTAGGTTTGTGATACTCGTGAATACAGGACAGCTAGTTAGAAATAATACTGCCTACGCCCGTTACAAAATCTTTGGGAGGATAATATAGTAGGTAGGGAGCCTTTAACGTATCCTGTAAGCGAGTGGCCCATGTAAGCGAGCGGACCACCTCTGTACTCTTTATAAAATGGCGCCTTTCTATACTTGATTATCTCTTATCTATTAAGACCATTTGGTGGAATCTTTGGGGAGGATTAAGTTGATTCTTATTGATTAATATTAGGTGGGGAGCATTTAACCCTGCTAGCTAACTAGCCATACCAAGCCTTCCGCAACTGTACAACAGTTATATATATAGATAGTTGCTCATCCTGAGCACCATGCTTAGGATAGATAGGAGTACAACAAGTAGCAATTAGTATAGGTTTGCTGCCACACCACAAGCTAGCGCCGGTGGCGAATAACCTTAACCAAAAAATTTACTTTCACATATTGTCTTTGCTTTGTATTGTTTTAATGAGTGACATAGTCTAGCTTATATGGAAATTTAGCATAAAGTAAGGACTAGGTAGGTGGTAAGAAGTTTTTGCGTTATTATAGCAAATCCCTGAACCATATTCCACTGTGGGCCCTTGGGTAATCACATACTAAAATAATCTGGTGGCTCAACCAGGTTTGCATTCTCCAATGCCGATTTGTTGCGAGCAACAAGCGAAGTGATGGGTTGCAGCTGTGTCAAGCTAGACACTACCACCAGTAGTATTGATGATATTGAGAATATATAGGCCCGGAAATATAGATTTAACCGGCGCCAAATTTGTGCGCCACACCACTTTGATAACGCAGACTACCCAATTCGGCACCCTCCATAACTTTACCTCTGTTATCAGCGCCCAATGTCGATCCAACGGTATTGGGACTTGACTCTATTACACGACCGACCTACGCGACGCAAGGTATGCATTTATATCTCTGGGTACTGCGTGATGACTAGCAATCGGTACCTTCCCCTGGCCCGCCAGAGGCTTCAAACTCGCCGTGCAGGAATGCAGATATAACAAAGCGCATCTCCTTTGCAATACTGTTGCTAATATCCGACAGAGTATCCCTAGGCCAACAAAAGCATGTCTCAGGCCGCTTACACAACATCTAGAAAGCCGCGGAGGTTCTTACCTGAGCCCATAGAGACATCTTCACGCAGTTCCAAGAACCGTCAAGACAATGAATTGAGAACCCAACGTTTACATCAAATGCAAACAAGCTTCCGCACATCTGAAATAAGTTCCAACTCGTGCAAAAATGAGGACTCTGGCAGGAGTTCACACTCTCTCCCACGACAGACTGGCTTGTCACCTTGTTTTACAACAGACCATGATGCGCACAGATTCACATCAACAATGCACAAAATCCCATTTACGCAGGTGATTGGAGGGAACCAGCAGGGAAACGCGAAGAGATACACTCCCCAGCTAATGGAGACTGTCAGACACTCTTTTCGCCCGGGGAAGAAGCCAGCCAAACTGTTCAGCTCAGCGGGGCTTGGAACACAAAACTCACGGGACGCCATCGAGGCCGCCAATCGAATGGAAGCGGACCATGGCGCTGTACAAGAATCCCGGTTCTCATACTCCAGCCTCCTACGGCGCCAAGAAACGAGAAGGCACTCATTTCGTGTGCCTGATCTGCCTGCAATTCCCTCTAGTGGCAGCGATGAATCAAATGAGTCAGACTCACCCCAAATGTCCAGTGAAACTATTGCCGCAGCACGAGGGACATTCTCAGATGACATTGCGCATCCAAGAAATGGCCGAGAAGTGTCCTTCATTGAATACATTCTCCCGTTCCCACGCCATCCCTCGGAGAATCAGTTAAAGGAACAAGCCCTGGCAGCCTTTCCAAACGAGCAGGTTTACCAGCAAGTAGATCACTTCGCAATTGACCGAGACGAAGAAGAACCTGTTAACGAAGATATCATTAAAATACGCGATCCAGAACTCGAGTTCAGGACAAGGAGGCGCGCTTCATCCGCAGATCTCCCTTCGGAACTCGAATACCTACGCAAGCATAAAGAGGAGGCTGGTATGAATAGGCGCCATTATTTTACAACGAGAGGAGCATGCTTTTCAACGTGTGCGGTCTATCAATCTTCCAGGAAATCGGACAAACCTGCAAACCATGACGATGGATGGGACCCAAACTCTCCCTTTGCACGATTAAGGCAGGCGGCTAGCCCGCCGATGCTGGGGGGTGATCTCATATTTCCACAAAGCCTGACTCCTAAAACCACAATATGTGAACACCCGAACAGTATTGGTTCTCAGGGTCACCGCGACCACTCATTAGGCTCAGGCCTCTGGAGTGCCTGTCCGTGTTCTTCTGCTCAAAATGACATTGGCGGGCTTTGGAATGGGACTTGCAAGTCAGACCAGCATCCCACACACGGTATTGAAATTTTATCGAGGGAAGCTATTACCCTCAAGAAAGATGTCATAAACGATAATTCTGGAAATTTGGATGCATCATCTAAAGCCAGTAACCTCCGTCACCGAAACCCGCAGAACGCCGTTCAAAGTCCGACAAATGAATCCGACGATAGCGAGTGCATCGATCAGGAGTTCAATGACGATTTCGTTACGCAGATATACGATTATTTATCGTTAGGATATCCCAGCATTGCCCGTTACTTCGACCACGAATTAAGTAGGGTTTCGGGGTTACCAGTAGCAGCCCTCAGAGCGGATGACTTGAACATGGACGCCAAAGGTTATGTTGGTGTAAATGACATTACCAAGAGGGGTGTGGCGAATCGCGTTTGTATGAGGTGGACAGCTTTGAAGTTATATATTCATGAATGGGCACGCCAACATCCCCGCATGCTCGAAACTGGGCATTATCATGAGACTTGGGGGGTAAGCGAACGCAAGGGAAGCTGGGCTGTCTGATACAGCGATTAAGTATGCTCAAGTACCTTTCTCTATATGCTACACGGCCACAATAAATCCCAAGACGCAACAGGTTTTGGGAAGAGCGGCAATCTGACAGCCAATTCCTCTAATCTCAAACACGGTACATAAATAGCGGGCTGGATAGTCTGCACCGATTGCTGCCGCGAACTCATGCTTAGCCCGTGAGCCACATCGCCATTTACGTCTAGTTACTCTCACGTCGTCGATGCCTTGAATGACTCTTCAATAGCCCCCTCTTGCGCGTTAAGTGCCCGGTCCGGAACATTGCCGCGCTGAGCCACTTCATGCACAATACCGGGAAATATCTTCTGCTCTAGAAGGCCCTCTCGCCCAGCGGTAGATGTCTGACTGACTGTATTGTCACTGTCTGTCCCGATAGGGTTGTCTGATGCAGAATATGCCTGCATCGGACTCAGATGACTTGACATATCATGACTATTCTGGCGCGCGACATGAGGCGAAAGGGATGCCTTACTAAGTGTGTTTGGATCTGAATATGTTGAGGGATCTGGCGGAGGACTCGATTTCCCAAGCAGATCTGTCGTGCGAGGAACAATCACTATATGTAATGAGATGTGATCAACTATGAATACTTACTCTGAACAGTCGGATAGAATTTCTGTATAGAGGGAGAAGGTGACCCATGACCACCTGCGGATGTGAAACCATCTCGAGTGGTCTGTGCAGAGTACCGCTCAATCCTAAGGGGTCGTTTGGTTAGCGTTGCCGGTCTTTTCTCACATCTCACACACAGTGTAGAAATGGGCGAGGGAAAATAAATGTGAAACTCACAATGCCAACTCCCCAATAAGTGTTTCGTGCCGAAATGCCTCCCGTATATCAGGCACGTTACTCTTTGCAACGTTGTTCCCTGCGACACCAGCCAAGGAGCAGTTTGAACCAAGCCATCTTTCCTTTAACGAGAGCTCAAAACCACTCTGCTCAACAGAATGCTTCGCAAGCTCGCACATATCAACTGCGCTGAACTTGTAGATCTGCGCCGCAACGGAGTATTCCTCGATCAAAGGCTCCTTTGTGAACGCAAATTGCAGGGGATCATCTGTTGACAGTGAAACATTCAGGCCTCTTTTGAAGAAGTGGGCGCATGGATTCTTGTCATATGTGAGGAATAAGGCATTATTGCTAAGCGGTGACATAGCAATGCCGATTTGGTCGAGATAGAACAAATATTGCAGTAATGGAACCTTTCGGAGTAAAATACCATGACTGATGCTATGGCAGCAGAGAAATCCGACTGCGAGATGGTCAGGGTCTCCGGCTTCGCCACAGTGTGGTCTTAGGACAAACGTATTGAAGCCACGCTGTTGCCGCCAAAAATTGAGTGAAGCCATATTAGCAAACATGAAATAAATCCAATAAGTGTATGGAGGATTTTGTTTTGTGTTCCACTCCTTAGGGATGGGGTATTTCCTATACAGACGGCGCTCCGCCTTGCTCTCATCGTCAACACTGTCAAAGCCGACCACACGTTGCAAAAAAATATGCAATTTGGGGTGGCTATTCGGGTCTTTCGTTACTTCGAATAGTGGTTGGAAGACGTTCGTAATCACCTGCTCGAAATTTTCCATCATACCGCTCGATTTGTAGACATCATATAACCGTGGGATTTGAATAAGCCAACGAATGTTCGGCGAGAATAGTTTGTTATCCACCACCCAAGCTGCAAGTTTGTCCCATTCTTGGAGTGATCTCCCATATATAGAAATACGCCACTCAACCATTTGGTATTTGCTTGATTCCAGATCGGAGATGACTTCTTTAGTTATCTCTGCAAGATAACGACCTTTTATGTAATTGTCGGTTTTTAGAAAAATCTCTCGTAACCGGGATTCCCCTACTGGATTGTATTTGAGATTGAACTTATCGAATCGATGGAATGAGTCCGTGTGAGCCTGCTCAATTATTAGTCACAAAGTGAATCATCAAGAACATCCACGGGAGACTTACATGCATATCAAGTGTGTCAATACTCAGATCATAGGCGGTAAGGTTGATACTTTCAAAAACTTCTCTAAGCGTCAGATGCTTACCATCCCTGAAAAGAACTACCTCGTCTGGCGATTTCTTCATCTTGCTCTTGATGAAGCGAAGTAAGTGCTTCTGATTCATGCAAGCTGAGTGATGAACGTGAGTGTCAACTTTCCGCACATTATAGAAATCCCTATGTGGCACTTTCTTGCTATCCGCGATTTCCTGGTACTCATTCAAGAGGGAGTAGAGCTGGAATTTTCCTTCCAAGTACGAAAGGCGCTTGAAAGAGAAGCTTTTTGCCGGCCCATCCGTCGAGACGTCAATGACCGCGTCGAGATCCATGTAGAACTCTCTCAGAGATGGGATTTTGACCACGGGTTCCTCTCGGTCGACAGCACTGGAATTTTTGTAAACTTGGTAGACACTGCTCTCATCTAGCTTGAATACCCAGTCGGACTCTCCGGGAAGTGGCATGCACTCTTCCAAATGGAAGTCCTCACCAATATTTTCGCCCATTTTTCTTCTTCTCTGATCCGTGCCGGGATCCTCGTTCATTCTGGCAGTCTCTTTATCGTCACCCCACGCTGGTTCTGGTGGAGGCGGATATATTCTCCAATCTGGACGATTAATCGGATTGTCTTCGAGGGTCTGTAGGGATAGTTGAATATATTTTGCTCTCAAACCTAATAAACCCCGAATTTTGCGGCATATGGCATTCAGCTCTGAGGTAACGGTGTCACCGTCGGAGTTTAGGTTCATTATGCCACGGGTGGCACCTAAGAAGTCACTAGCAGGTTGAGCCTCGTCGGACGAAGAATGCCCATGATGAACAGAGACTGGAAAGTGAACTGGATTCATGCCAGCAAGTTGTTGAGTTATTGTTGAAATATTGGAGTGATTTTGATAGAAGAGCTTGGCTTCTGTATGGCTCATAGACTTTTCGAATGCATAATCGTATGTGGGTGTCTTTAATTGCCGATCTCTAGGGAGAACTTCTGCCGACACTCCGGACAAAGTAGGCTCGCTAGGCTGGCTTTCCTCCATGTTGTCAATGCCTGCTCAGTCTGATAAAGGTGAAGTTTGTCTATAGTGCACAGCTGTGAAATTCGCTTTTTGAATTTTGTTTCGTGGCCAAAGCGAGGATTCCTTAGCAAGTACTCTTCAAGAATAGACTCGAATATAACTCAGTACACTGTCAAGTTATTTCAGAGCAGCCCTAGATTTGAGCTCAGAATAAGACTCGAGAATATAGATAGGCTCATTAGCTTCCAGGAATTACCTAGCCTCAGTAGCAGCAATAAACTTGTTTCATGGCGGGAAAAAAACAGCCTAAGGTACTCTGCTTGCTCACAGCAAGCACTAAAGTAGCTTGCGCTGTCAGTCACAAGATAATTGTTTGGAGTGAAGAGTTGCGGGTAATTATTCGCTTTTATTACACAATGACTAATGTCTTTGGAAAAGCGTTGCGGCACTGGGTTTCCCCGAGGTCCGGTCAACTGAACAGAGCTACTGCCTGGACTAGTGTGACGTACTACCAAACTGATTCAATAGGCTTCCATTTCGTCAACGGCTAGGAACACGCTTCAGCAGCAAAACGTCTAACCGGACGCAAAAGAACTTTATCTCTGACTAAAACACATTACCAGTGTTCTCCCCAGCCTACGGGATTCCTCTAAACATAGAAGCGGAACGTGGAGAACGAATCGTGAAACCACATCACCTGGCTGCAGTCGTTGTTCAGCTCTGCTCAACATCCTTAAGCCGGTGCAAACGGCGGCCGATACTTTCTCTGCGATATATTTCTGAGCAGATTCAGACACTTGAAACGTGCTCCGCGAGTGTGCTTTTCACTGAAGAGGATTTAGATTGTCAGCATGGCATCTCTCAACCTATCGGTCAATGGACCTTCGATATCGAAGAGTTATCAGTCAGTGGTCGATTATGCAATAACGGATTCTGCAAAGAGTTCTTCAACATTCGCCAAATGGGTATTGTTCTCTGTTTCAACGCCCCTGGTGAGCGCTTTTCAACAGGACGCTAGCAATAAAGAAAGCGTACTCAAAGTTCAGGATACAGGAGGTATGACATCTTGCGCCGAAAACCCAGATTGACTTGATATCTAACCTTGCTTTCTAGAGGGAGAGTTGGCTGATCTCATCGATGAATTCTCCGAGGGCAAAATTCAATTCGCTTTTGTCAAGGTCATCGATACTAACACAGGCCTGCCGAAAAGTGTCCTCATTGCATGGTGTGGGGAGGGTGTGCCCGAGCGGACAAAAGGATACTTTACTAGCCACTTGTCCGCGGTGTCAAAATTTTTACATGTTCGTCTATATTGATACTTGCAGGAAGTGTCGCACATTGCATGCTGACGCTTTATTTTTAGGGATACCACGTTCAGATAACGGCTCGCTCAGAAGCCGACTTGACAGTGGAGGGTATCATTCAAAAAGTTGGCGATGCATCAGGTGCGAAATATACACAAGGACTCGAAAAACCGAACGCGTCTGTCCCAAAACCACCAGTATCCAGCAAGCCGGTCTTTACTCCTCTCCGAACTGGAGGTATCAATGTGAATGCAGCCGCCGCCGCTCCACTGCCACTAAGAGCGAAGCAAAACGAGGACGACGGATGGGGCCCCGATGCTCCTCCCGTTACTCGAACCAATCTGGAGAAAGTCGAGCCGGCTTATAAACCGACCCGGGTCAATATACAGGAACTCAAATCTGAGAAGCAGAACGAGCCAACCGTGAATCCCATTCTCACAACAGGCCACCAACCCGATGGTGTCATTAAGGGCGGATATCAGCCTATCGGTAAAGTGGATATTGCTGCTATCAGAAGGCAAGCGCGCGAGGCTGGCAACCTAACGGATGACCGACCAGAGCCCGTCAAAGGTGCATACCAACCAGTCGGCAAGGTCGATATTGCTGCGATTCGTGCAAGGGCTCAAAAACCTGATGAGACTGACAGAAGTTCGAAGGGAAGTTCCGCCCGACTCGATGGGTCTTCTGGCCCGACTACAGATCTGGATTCCACTGAATCAAGCCGCCTAACATCCCTGCCTAAGCCTAAGGTCACCAATAAGTTCGCTAGTAGCACATCGTTTACCGGCACAAAGCCGCCTCTTCCCGGCGGCAATGCGTTAAGTGCCACGCCTGTGCCTCCTATAGGGAGCGCTAGTCGAACCTTCGCCGACCAAGGTGGTAAGACACCTGCGCAGCTCTGGGCAGAAAAAAAGGCGAAGGAGCGCAGCCAGGAACCTGCTGCTGCTAAAGAATCAACCAACCCTGTTGTTGCCAACAACGTTCAAAGCCAACTTAGTGGTGACAGGGAGTGGAAGAGCTCTTACACTGGGAGAACCTGGGCCCCCGTCCAGACTACGCACACGGGAAAGTCTGTTGAAAATAACCGCACTGAGGTTGCAGGCTCTGTTGCTACCGAAATGCCTACTCCAGAGGCTATTACGCCACAGCAAAGCGAGGGTATTGCTCAGGACCAGCTCACCCAAGGACCACCAAAAGAAGCGCCTAGCTCTCCTGAAGCTGGACCTGTTCCTTCCCTCCCTATCCCAGCTGAAGCTACGGCTGCAGTTTCACGTGAGCCACAAACTTCGCAGCCGCCTGTCCTGCAGACCCAATTACCTGAGTCTTCGACACTCGAACACTCTGAAGGTGAGAGCTCACCGATCCGAGTTGCCATGCCAGTTGCGAAGGACGCCACAGACGACTACGAAACGCGAAATGCCGCCACAACGGCCGAACTTGTAGAGCGGCCGGAGGAAGTTTCCTTAGTCGATAGCGAGGAAAACCGTCTTACTCAAAATGCAGGCTTTGGGGTAACGCCTGGTGGCGAGGCTGGCATCAGGGAATTGCGAGCTCTTGTGCATTACGACTATGAGAAGGCAGAGGATAACGAGGTAGACCTGAGGGAGGGTGAATACGTCACCGAAATCGAAATGGTCGACAAAGATTGGTGGTTGGGATCGAACGCCCAAGGGGAAAGAGGACTTTTCCCTAGTAACTATGTTGAGCTCCTTGAAGATGGTCGTCAGAGCCGCGCCGAGTCCGATACCCGGCCTGCTAATGCCCATGAATCTGAGACACTGGCCGATCCTACTACAACCTCAGGCTCTCACGTTAAGCCCACTGCCAAGGCTCTTTATGATTATGAGGCGGCCGAGGATAATGAACTCAGCTTTCCTGAGGGGGCTGAAATCATAAACATCGTAAGTCAAGAACTCCCACCCAGTCTTTTATCCACAGTTGTCACCGAATACTTTGTTCCTCGGATTAAAATAACTAATTATCTTGGTCTACAATAGGAATTCCCCGACGATGACTGGTGGCTAGGTGAATTCCGTGGCAAAACAGGGCTTTTTCCAGCGAACTATGTCCAGCTTGATGAATAGGAGGAATCATATGGAACGGCCTCCCAGGGCACTCAAACTGTTGCTGCGCATATTGGCCCATTCTTTTCATATTGGGCAACTTGTACAGTTTTTGTGCACATTAGATACTCACAGCATTATTAGTATATAAGTGACTAGTTTTTCATTATAGGTTGGTTGTAACATAATTCCCGGTCAGTCCACATACCATGATTATCTTATCCGCTGTAAGGGGATGATATGCTTGTTCTAGGCAATATCCTGCTGTATATACAATAAGGGTTTGTTAGGAAGAAAAGGATAAATCCAGTACATAGAGAGAGGGGGGTACCATAATAAGCAAGCATCTGCTTATACAAGCCCCCTAATTCTCTGAGTGCTGGGAAGAGGGTGCCTTCATGAAGCCCTACCATAAGTCCTCTTGAAAAGCAGGTATCTCAAGATATCATATTATTTTTAATAGGAAAGTCTACTATATACTATGAGTTTAAGTTATCTTTTCTTTGATTGCATAAATGAAATTATAGAGTTAGGACTTCCTATCGAATTACAATATTTTTAAAGTAATTTTAACCGGCTTTTTTATTATGATGCATGTAAAATGATGCCAGATAATATTACTGTTATGACACAACATAATGAACTTGCCAAAGGAAGTATCACGGGACAACAACAGCTAATAATCGGCCAACTATGACAAGAATGCTTATCCTAAGCATTGTGCTTGGGATAAATAACTGATAAGCAACCCTCAAGTTACATGATTAACAGGAGTAGGGAATAAGAAAAAGTAGTAAAGTAGCTAAGCTATGTTAAGTAGCCATTCTATACAGTTGTGCTAATATAATATAGATATATAGATAATAGGATGATATATAAGAATTATTATTACTCCTATTATTATAAAAATAACCTCTGCCTATATTATAGATCAAATAATTATTAGATTTCTAATTATACAAAATTGTTATGGGATGCTCCCATAACACGCACCGCGTAGCATACGCGGCTGTGGTCACGTGGCTCCCCATCCATCTCCAATTCTGATCTGTCCTGTCCGGCTCTCTTCTTCTTCTCCAGCGATTCCTTCTTGTACGTACGGCACGCATAGATAGGAAGATCCATCTAAAGGCGTCCCATTACAAAAATATACTAAATGTTACGGATTCTGCTCAATATCAAGGTCCAGGCGCCTCAGGCAGACTTCGGGTATAATCAAGACCTAGGGTCCTCCTCTGGATAATGTAATACTGGCAGAACTGTCAGGATTAGCTGCTATTTATAGATAGATTTTGTTATAATACTACTACAAGGTTATATATGTATAACTCTATAGATATACTTAGGACCAAAGAAGGTTCTCTAGCCTTAGAGCCCCCCAAGGTTTAGTTTTGACTATGTTAGCTATTTATCCTTCTTTTAATAATTCTTCTTAGGATTAAAATCTTTACCTGGTTAATAGGCTGATCTATCCTGACAAAGTAGATTCTTAATAATTCCAACCCTTCCTCTTTAGCTATCTAAGGATTATCATGCCCGAAAATTACAATTAGATAGAGAGACTACTAGATCTTTATCTAGCCAGCTATCAACTTAGTCTTCTTAAACTCCTATACCTATTATTAAAAACCTTTTAAGATTTCAAAGGAAAGTAAAATAATAGAGAGTTTACAAAATTATTTAATAAAAAATAGCCTAGTTAGAACAGGAATCCTGGGCCTTATAAAATAAACTATTTAATAATTATTCTTAATATAGTCTATTATTATTAACAGATCCCTGGGTTAAGATCAAGATTAAGAATATATTTATTTTTACTCTTATTTTTATCTTATAATAGCAGGATAAATAGTAAGCAGACTTATAAAGTATTTTTAAAAGAGGTTACTTAAAAATATAACCTAAATAACTAGAAGATCCTAGCTGCTACTACCTAAATAGATAATATATATTAATAAAAATAGAACTAATATATTAAAAAAAATAATTAAATAGATAATATAAAGCTACTAGTGTCACAGGCTATGGCCTGGATCTTGGTTGTCGGCCATGCCCTCAACCTGGTTCTAAACAAGGTTTCTGCAATAT
>JAAXYA010000189.1:0-14333 GCA_013305525.1 Aspergillus quadrilineatus
TTCAGGTAACCCACCCCAAAACCCGCGTGGACGGATCAGCTAGCCCTGAAAACCCGCCCCAACCCGTGGTTTAACAATATTTTAAACAATATATAGTAATTTTAGTATTTCCCTTATTTTTATTTTTTATATCTTTTTATAAGAATGTAGAATATATATATCTTTAATAGGGACTTATTAATTATATTCTAATAACTAGTTTTTTTAATTTAACAAGGTAGGATTCTTTATTATTAATAATATTATTAATTTTCTATTCTTTACCTTTCTTGAAATTTAATAATAAATTAATATTAGAATCTCCTTGCCAGGGCTCTAGCAAAGAAATATAGAAAATATTATAAATCTAATTATATTTATTAGATAGTTATAGATAATAAGTATTTAATCTAACATGGCTTATAACCTAAATTAGTCTAATAAATCTAGGTTTTAATTTAGCTAATATCTTAAACTTTAGATTCTGTTACATAGTCCAGTCTAATCATGGGATTAAACTCAGAACTAGATAGTTACCAGCTATATTATTAATCTGTTAAAGCAGAATAATAATTTAACTCTTGATATTATATAATATACTAGCCAACCTCGAAGAGGATGGCTAAGAGTTAGTCTTGACTAATATATAATAGATAGCTTTATATCACTAATAACCCTTGATTCTATAGTAATTCTCTATTATACCCAATTAATCCTATATCTTTAATACCTATCACAGATTCTTTATATTTAGCTTAACTTTCTGCCTTGGTATAAAGATTATAAAAATTTAATACTTATTATAGCTCTTTTTATATTTCTTAGTATTCTTTTCCTATTCTTTATTATATTATTAGCAAATATATTTTTGATTTCTTTACTTAGATAGATACTATAAGTATCTCTGTCCAAGAAGGATTAGCCTTAAGCTATATATAAAATTCTAGATCTTAGCTAATTATAATATAATATAGTAATATTCTTATAATAGAATTTTATATATTATTATATATAAATTAAGCTGTATTAAGTAAATTAGGCTAGATTAATTTATTATATATAATATTTTATTATAAATATCTTTATAGAATTTAATTTATATATTTAGCTTAGCTATCTATCTATAGATAAAATATAGTTAAGAAATAAATTTAGATTTAATAATAATATTATAGCTTCTCCTAGTATTTACTAGTAAATAATAAATCTTGATCTAAAATAATATTTTAAGATAAATCTTATTTTAGGATCTTTTTATAAATAAAGATAATAGCCAGCTTATAGATATAGATAAATATTAAATAAAAATAAATTAGTATTATTTCAAAAATTTATTAATTATAATAAATATAGTATTAATTTACTTCTTAGAGAAAGTATTATAGATAATCTAGTAATAAAATTTATAATATTTTTTTTTAAATAGCTTAGTTAGGCAGGGGAGAGCTATTATTTAATTATAAACTTAGTATCTAGAAGTAATAATATAAATATATTTTTAATAAGGCTATATTAGACCAGAAAAATTCCTATTTTACTATATTTTTAATATATTTAGTATTGAAATATCTTGCTAAAAATTTATAATATATATAATTTTAATTTATTAGAATATATAATTATTCCTTATATTATTTCTAATTAGGGCTAGAGATCTTATTTTTATAGTATTAACTTAATTTTAGCTTAATTTATTTATAAATTAAGATATTTAGATAAACTCTTTAAGATTAGTTAAATTTTTTTAGAATAAATATTCTTATTAATATTTATTTTTTAGACTTAATAATTAGGCAAGACCTAATTTTCATTAAGATTATATTATATATTTATAATTTTATAATTATTATATTTAGGATATAGTTTAGTTTTATCCTTAAATTAATAAAGATTATAATATAATCTAGAATATTTAAAATATATTTTTTATATTTTAATATAAGGCTCCTGATTAGTATCAAGCTCTATATTTCAAATAAAATCTTGAATTAGATTTTCTAGGTTAGTAAAAAATAATAAAATTATAAATATTAAATCTATATATTATCTTGCTTATTAGCTATTATATTTCTACTAATTTATAAAAAAAATAAAGATTAATATAATTTAATTATATTATTATTTAGTATAGAGCTACTTCAAGATATTATCCTTAGTACTTGAAAAAATAAATAGATAATAATAAATGGTTTTTTAAAATTAACTAATTTAGTTCTACTCTGGAAAATTTATAACACCAATATAATAAAATATTATTTTTCTTAATTATTAGGCTAGGAATAAATACTAGCTATTTCTTTTTTATATATATTAATTTTAACCTTCTCTCTGGGGGCCAAAGTATTATAAAAAATTTTTTTATATTTTAAGGCTGTAAAATACTATCTAATTTCTAAAGATCTAATCTTTTTTTCCTAGAGTAGTTTTTTTATTAAATTTATAATAATATAATTCTAGAAAAGTTTTAGATAAAATACTAATAAAAATTTATAAAATTAAGAAAAAATTATAGAGCTTTATAAATATAATTCTTGAAATATTATAGATTTTATATAAATTATATCTATTTAAGATACTATTTTAGTTTACTATAAAATCTAAGAATTTAATCTTATTCTAGTAAAATAAATATTTTTTTTTTTCTAATTAGTAAATATTCTATTTTTATAATTAATCTAAGACTTGTTTAATATAAGAGGTAGAAGATTAGGGATTATTAAAAAAAAAAATTAAAATATTAAGATAAATAATATAGAAATAAAAATATTATATAAAATAAATATAACTTTAAAATATTATAGGAATATTAGTTAAACTAAAAATATTATAATATATTTAAAAATAATTATTTTAGTAAATATTTTTTAAATCAATTTTTAAGAAAATAGTTACTTCTAAAAATTAATTTAAAATCTCTAATATAAAGGTAAAGGGAACTAATTCTTTACTATTATCTTATTTAACCTATAGTAGTCTATATATAATTATAAACTACGATTTTTAAATTAGAAAGAAAATAGGAGCCCCAGCAGGGCTTTCTAATAGTTAAATTTATTTATATTTAAGATTTTAGTAATATATTAATATAATATTACTAATTTGGCAGGAGATAGAAGATAAATTGATTTATAAAAAAAATTTAGTTATTAATAGTTAAAAACCCATAGCTTAGTATATTATTTAAAAAAAATTTTGTATCTTCTAAAAAAAAGATATTCTAAAATATCTCTAGATAGATTTCTTTTAGGTTTTTATCTTTAATATAATATTATATTTTTTAGATAATATAATAATTATAAATATATATAATTTTAGTAGGCTTTTATAAATTTATATTAATCTAAAAAAGTATATTTAATATTCTAGAATTACTATTAATTTCTGCTAGAGCTAATATTAATAAATAATATTTTTAAAATAATCTAATATAAAAAAATAAGACTTAATAAATTTTTACCCTGAGAAACTATTATATAAAATTTTTTTAAATATTTTTATAAATCATAAATTAGTGATTTTTAATAATATTTTCTAGATCCTAGTAGTAATCCTAGTTTGCCTATTATAAAGTTATCTAATAAAAAATATTATTTTAATTTAAATTAAGTTTAGCTTTCTTAATAAATTTAATATTTAAAATATCTACTTAGATATCTATACATCTAGGTTAGTATTAATTTTATTTTTTTATTATAGTTTTTGTCACAGTCCTATGTGCTGTGATCATGAACCAACACAGATTACAGAGCTCATTGTGTGATTGGCCATTCATCATGTATACCAGTATATACAATGAATAATTCTGCCTTCCCTGGCTTCCTACTGGATCAAGTTTTGTTTTGCAAAGACTTCCTACAATTAATCTCTCTGTATATATAATTCTCTCCTCTATGCTTAGCATTCTGAATATAAGTACTAGAATAGTTGTTTAAATATTCTGATTAGCTTACTGTCTTAATCCTAAGTATCTCTTACTATCTTTTTCTATTTCCTTTATTAATTAATACTTATTAGACTGGAAACCTGCTATAGGTAGTAGCCTAAGTAATATAATTAGTCTCTTATATATTCTAATAGTGCTTCTAATAAAGACTACTTAAAGTTCTTAAATCCTGACTTGGCGGCCCCAGCAGGAAGCTTGATAATATATTATAGTACTTAAAATCCTAAACTAAAGCTTAAATTAATACTAGAACTACTTAAATCCCTGAAATAGCTAGACTAGCTATAATATATATATATATATATATATATATCTATTTATATCTCTTAACCCTCCCCCAAAATATTAAAAAACTTGTCTAATATAAAGAGTTTGTATGCAAGTAGATTACTTAAGATAATAAAGAATAGAAGAGATATGTAACCATGTTTTTAACTAGTACTTACAAAGCTATAAAGCCTTTTACTATATAAAAGTAGTCCTAGAAATAGAGAATACTAATTTAAAGTAGCAGATACTTGATCTTAATAAAGAGCGTAAAGAAGACCCTATAATAGCTAAACTTTGCTAGAAGCTTAAGAAGATTATTATAAATAAAAATAAGATAGCCTTTTATCTTGCTCGCAAAGGTAGCTGTACTATATCTATAGTATCTATAATAAATATTTTAAATTCCTAAAAAATTAATAATCTAGAGCAGTTATCAGATAGTAAGAAAAATTCTAAGTTTAAGAGAAAGCTACTTATTATAGGATATAAGCTAATTATTAATATAAATTATTATCCTACTAAGTATAGCAAGATTATCTATATCCTGAGCTATATGAAGGGCCTTGTATACTAAATTATATATTTCTGTATATATATAGATAGCAAGAACCTATACAAGACTATAAAAAAAGTCTTTGACTATCTAAGAGCTGTTTTTATAGACCCTAATTATAAAAAATAAGCCAAGTATAAATATAGAAAGTTAAAAATAAAAAATAAGATCTTTGATAAGTATTTCTAGCAGTTTTCTATATTAGTATAAGAAGCTAGTATTAACCCTAATAACTATAAAAATAACCTATATAAATTAATAATAAGCTATATAAAGCTTATAGTTCTTAATTATTATAATAATACTAGTATAAGCTTTAATATTTTTCTTAAAAATTATTATTATACTACAGATGCCCTTTCCTCTATTAATATTATAATAAAATGTATAATAAATTTTAGAATATAACTATATCTGCAGCCTGTGGCCAGAGTAATAGTAAATTTCTAGACTAGCTAATATTAATATTGTTACAGCTACTATAATTATAATACTAGTAAAAAAGACCCCTCTAGAAGAATAGGTACTAATAACTACTAAAAAATACTAATATTATTACCTAGAAGGTCTCTATTTTTACTATTATTAGAAAGGCCATATAATATCTAACTGCTCTAAAAAAGCCTTGTAGGCTATTATATTTATTCTAAGATTTTTAAAAGCTCCCCCTAAATATATAAGAGAAGAAGCTAAAAAATAATTAGGCTTAGAAAAAATCTTCTTTCTAAGCAGATAAAATTTTAATTTATATATACTAGACCTCTATTAACTTCTAGGCTGTAAAAAGAATAATTTTTTAATTAAAATATTAGTTACCTACCAGGGGATAGCTGTTAAAGTAAATATATTAATTAATACTAGAATAAATATCTTTATATATATTAATTTAGGTCCTATAAGTAAGTTAGCAAGTTATTTTAGAATCTCTATAAAGTATATTACAGGTAACTATAGAGTTCCCAGGTTTAGTAGAAAAGGGTTAATACCTCTTATATATATAATATTCTTAGATTTCGTAGTTAATAACTATAAATCGTCTTATATACTATTCCTAATCCTGAAATTAGGTTGTTATAATATAATACTAGGCTAATTATAGCTAAAAAAAATATTATATTCTTTTTAATTATAGTATATAATAACTCTAGTAGCTAGAAGACCTGCCTCTTTTTAACAAAGTTTTTATAGAAGATTTCTCCTAATTCTCTGGGCAGTGCTTAATAAGCAACTAGTAAGTTATAAATACTAGTAAGAAATTATATAGAAGGACTAGAAGATAGAATAGAATAAGTACTTAGTATAAGTCTATTACTAGCCTCGGCCTACCTAATAGCTAGACTGTTAGATTATACTAGTAAAGATAAAGTATACTATAAAGACTTTCTATAAGAATCCAGGGTTGTAGAAAAACTACCAAACCTAGATATAAAAAAGTAAAGAAAGACTACTAAGAAACCTAATAATTTAGAAATTAATATTATTATTATTAGAGTAGCTGGATTCTATTAGATAGCATTATATAAAAATAATATAGTTTTTATTATCTTAATTATAAAAATTAATATTATTCTAGCTAACCATAACCTAAGCATCTTCTTAGAAAGTAAAAAAGATAAGATTATATAGATTAAGTAAATCCTCCTATCTTAATATTATAATATAGTAGATATTTTCTAGAAACAAAAATTAGATAAGCTGCCTCTACTATAAGAAGGCTATAATATAAAAATTAAGTTAACAGAGCTAAATAATTCTATATAAATTATTATAGGCTAGATATTATTATCTAGAAAGACTAATACTCTATTCTGCTAATTAATAAAGTTCTAGAATAGATTTTTTATATAAAGATCTTTATAAAGTTGGATATCTACTATGGGTTCTACTAATTATAGATAGACCCAGAGTTAGAAAAATTAATAATATTTTATTCTTAGTTTAGTAGTTTTAAGTACAAGGTTATATTCTTTAGCCTTATTAATAGACTAGTAATCTTCTAGTAATATATAAACTTAATTTTTATAGACTACCTAGACAAATTTATAATAATATTTGTTAATAACTTACTAATCTATAGTAACAATATCCAGGAATATAAAATATATAAGGACTACTCTAAAATATTTAAGAGCTACTAGCCTGCAAGCAGTAATTTATAAATATAAATTTTATATTATCTAGATAAAATATCTAGGGTTTATTATTTCTATAAAAGGGATAAAGATTAATTCTGTAGAGACTATATTAATTAGTAACTAAAATATTTTAAATATAAACAGGGGTAATAGTTATTCCTAGGTTTCTATAACTTTTACTACTATTTTATTAAAAACTATAGCTATATAGCTGGCCTATTAAACTGCCTAATCTATAAAAATATATCTTTTTTATAAAATAGTAACTGCTAGGAAGTCTTTGAGATACTAGAATATATACTAATCCTTATACTAGTATTATACTATTATAATCTATAATTTTTTACCTATATTAAAATAAATACCTTGCAGGAAGTAGTAGCTAGAATTTTTTAATAAAAGTATAGAGATCTTTAGTACCTAGTTATATACTCTTTAAAGATTATAGATACTACAGAACTGAACTATATATAATATCTATAATAAGAAGATACTAGTAATTATATACTTCCTAAATAAAGCTAAGCTTAAGGGTCTATAGTATACGGATTACTTTAATATCCATATAGATTACTAGGTACTAGAATATTTTATAATAAAGTAGAGACTTAACTACTAGCAGGCTAACTAGTCTAAATTTCTTTCTTAATTTTAATTTGTTACTGCCCAGGTAAAGAAAATATTCTTATTAATATATTTTCTTATCTAGAGAAGATACTAGATAATATAGAAAATTATATAGTAGCACTGCTATATCTAGAATAATTAGAAAAAGAAATTTTTTTATAAAGCCCTGTAGAATTACTCCTAGGAATAAGAAAAAATATCAAGATTATATTATTAGATAGAGAACTATATATTATAGATTATATTTTAGTAAGAAATTATAATAGCCTACTATTAGAGCTATACTAGAAGGCATGTAAAAAATAATAAGATTAGATATTAGATAAAAAACGATAATTATTCTTTCAAAATTATCTAGTTATTCTAGATAAAGGTTATATATATAATATTCAAAGTTATAATATTATTCTGCTTTAACGGATTAACAATATAGCTGGTAACTATCTGGTTCCAAGTTCAATCATGTGCTTGGACTGGACAATATAACAATATTTTAGGTAATATTACCTTTACTAGATATCTTAAACTTTGAAGGCCCTGTTATTTACCTGATTAAATATCTAGTTATATATTAATTACACTAAAATCTGAAAAAACGTAGCCTATCTGTCTAATTAGGAATCTTATAATTTTACTAAATTATAATTATATAATTTATTAATCTAGCTAACTTGCTGGAAATTTTACTAGCCTGTCTAATTAGTAAGAACCCTCTACCGAATACTAATTAAGCTAAACTAGTTAAGCTATTAGAAAACACCTAGTCTTAATTTTGATAATCTTATATATTACGTTATAAGAAAAGGGCAGAATTTTTATTAATAGCTTAGAAGGTTCTTTTCTAGGAACTACAGCTTTTCTAATTCTACTATGACATTAACTAGTAATATTATGCTATTAAGCCTACTATCTATGCCCTAACCTAATTAGGAAAGTTTGTTAGATAATCTTCTAAGCTAATCTCTAACTATTTAAAAGGTCTTTGTTAAATTTCTTCCTAAACACCTTGATAAGGTAGTAAAATACTTATTCTTTAGGAAATTATTATTAATTAATATATTATTAGTTAGATTATTACTAGTCAGATTATATTAGCTAAATTATTTATTGCAATCCTGTATGACGTTATGGCTATGATCCTGTATAATATATGATATTAGACTGCAACTACCTCTTTTATCTTATATAATATTCTTGCCTAATATTGCTACCTTTGAGCAGGATAATGATCTCTAGTTCCTGGTAGCCTAACTACCTATTTTATTAGAGTAATTGAATTATTTTATTTTATAATTAGTAGCATGTCTAGTTTATCTAGAAGAGTTATTTTATTTTTATAATTAGTTATATAGATTATATAGGATCAGAGATCTTGATCCTGGTATTATAGTATAACTAGTAATTAAAAGATCCTAATTATCTAATACTAGCTTTTCTAGGAGCAACTAGTCAAGTAATACCATTATAATTATTATTATATAAAATCTTGATTACTAATTATCAATTATTATTATCTATTATAATAACTTTATTACTAGTAAGACCATATAAGTAAATAGCTAAATTAGTATATTAGTTAGCTATATTTTAGATAATATTATTTTTACTAGATATCTAAAATTTCAAAAGCCCTGTTATTTTCCAAATTAAGTATCTAGTTATATATTAGTTGCTACTAAAATTTATAAAAAACCTAGCCTATCTATCTAATTAGAAAACCTTATAATCTTTACTAAATTATATTTATATAGAATTTATTAATCTTGCTGATTTGCTAGAGATTACTAGCTTATTTATTTTCTTAGATTAGATATTACGGTCTGTACGACGTACGATGTTACTGTTATCATGGCCTGTGCCTGCTTTTTTTGTCTTGTGTTGTGTTCTTGCCTAATATTGTCGCCTTCGAGCGGGTAATGATCTCTAGTTCCTGGTGGCCTAACCACCCACAACAACAATCATCACTTCATGAGAGCAAACAAATCATATTTCGTTTTACATTAGATTAGTAAGAATCTTCTACTAGATACTGATCAAGCCAAGCCTATTAAACTACTTAAAAAAACTTAATCTTAATCTTAATTAATCTTATTTATTATTTTATAGGTAAAAAAGAAATCTTATTAATAGCTTAAAAGCTTCTTTCCCAAGAAATATAGCTCTTCTAATTTTCCTAATCATAATATTAACTAGTAATATTATACCTTCAAGCCTACTATTTATATCTTAACCTAATCAAGAAAAATTTATTAGATAATTAAATTAACCTGTAATTATTAAGAAGATTATATCTAAATTTTTTTTTTCTAAATAATCTCGTAAGGCAGTTAAGTACCTATCTTTTAGAATATTATTTTTAATTAAATTATTATTAGTTAAACTATTATTAGCTTAACTATTATTATTTTAATAATTATTAATCAAGGAAGCTTCTAAGCCCTCCCTAGACTAACTAGAATAAAAAAAATTATTTAATTTTTATCTTAATCATTAAAAATAAGATCATCTAATTAACATCTAGATCTAATAATAATAACTATTAAAAGTCTAAACCTAATAATAATAGCTATCTAGATATATTATTTAAAACTTTTATATAGAAAATTAGTCCTAAAGAATATCTAAATAGAGTAATATATTATTAATCTAGGCCTACTTTAAAATATAAAAAAATTTTAATTTTAGATTTAGAAATTACAGAACCTATATATTATTACATTTAGTATTATTAAGGCTATAGAAGGTAGTAATAATTATTCTAATTCTACCTAACTAATTATAGCTAACCTTCTCTGCTTAATAAAAACTAAGATAAAAATAAGTACTAATTTAATTAGTTCTAATAAAAATTAATAAAATAATATAATGATACTTACCCTGCAGCTCTCTAAAAATAAGAATAAAAATAAATTATTATTTAAACTTTTTGATCTACTACGGCCTCCTAAACTTCTAGATAGTGATTCTAGAGATAATTAAGTTAATAATATTATTAATAACTTAAAATAATAATAATTTTTACTAGGTAATAAAAAAACTCAAAAAATTAGCTATTTCTGGCCTGATATAGATAATATTATTATTAAATAATATTATCTATTATAAAAATATTAATACTTTTATTAACTAACTAAGAAATATTATTAGCTACAAAAGTAAAGACTTTAAACTTAATATATAAACTTGTCTATATAAAGCTGTACTTAATTATTTTATTATATAATAAATCTTAAAAAAATAGCTTTATAAACTAGACCCTTTTAAAGCTGGCTAGCTAATGTTTATAAGTTTATTATTTTAAAGTAAATTTTTAAGTAGTATTATATAAACTAATAGCTATAATACATAGATATAAAAATATATATACTAGTAAAATATTCTAAAATTTCATTAAAAAGATTATTTAGCTTTATTAGGTAGCAGAGATTATTATATACTTTAATTAAATATAATCTAGAATTACCTTGAATTAAGTTTATAATAAAATAATACTATACTTAATATAGATATAGATATAGCCTAGTTTCTAAAAAAGCTTGAATAAACATAATACTTCTAGTAAAATATAACTAGCTATTAAAATAAAATTAAAAAAGTCTTATAATCCTGAAATAGTAATTAAAATATTATTTTTAATAAATCTAAATCTACTAGTTCTTATTATCCTGGTATATTTTCTACTAATCTCTATACTAGTTATTTTTACTAAGATTATATATATTAATTATATTATTTCTTATTATAATTCTAGTAATATTAATAGCTAAATAGATATTCTAGATCTGCCTATAAGAATTAATATATCTATAAAAAATAATAGCTGACCTGTGGAGGCTATTAGTTGAATTAAAATTTAAATTATTTAAATAGTCTGTAAAAATAGTTATTAAACTAGGTATTATTAATAATAAATTATATATAACCAAGATATATATAAAAACTATTAAATATAAATACTAAACTAGAATAAAAGCCAAGGCTGTTAATCCTAAAACTTATATAATAATTTAGTATTAAAACTTATATAATAAATGTTCTAAGCCTGGATCTAAATTTAGCTCTGCCTAATCTAATTTATTCTTAATTTATATATAGCTTAATTAGAAGAAATATTTTAGGTAGACTATAGTCTAGTAAATATATTAAAAAGCTAGATTAAAATATTTTTTAAATATAGGACCTTTAAATTAACCAGACTTATTACAAAAATAATTTAATAAATATTAGGCCTATTTCTTGGAAGTATATAATATTAAGATTAAAATAAAGTTAGAAAAACCTGCTATTATTATATTATATAAAATATACTAAAAATATTTTAAAAAATATTTTATATTAGTATTTATCTACTCAGGAAAACCTATTAATTTATTATTTTTATGAAAATTTTATTATAGTTGAAAATTATTGTGTCTAGCTGCTATATAAATAAGCTAAAAAAATATAAAATATAAAATATATTTATTATATTAATTAGATTAAATATTAAGTGGTATTAAAATATATATTTAGATATTAGATATTTCTAGATAATTATTAATCTTAACTTTGCCTGAAAGATTAAAGATATATAAATTTAAAAAATATCTGACTAAATTGTAATTAAAAATATTAAATAATTTATGTATATTCCTACTATATTTCTCTAGAATACTAAAAAATAAATATAATTTTACTAAGAAAAAATATTTAAGCTTACCTGGTTAATAATTTGCAACCTAATATATTAATTATAAAAAATTTTTATTACAAAAGATTTTATCTTTAATTTTAAAAATTTCTAAATATTTATTAATTCTTGTTAGAAGCTGTTCTTCATAGTTTATTATTTTACTAAGAAAAATAAAGTAAAAATTATATTAATTATATTATAAAAGTAAGTTACTATCTAACCTTACTCTAAAAAATAAATCTTAATTAAATTATATATAAAGTTATCTAAAAATAAGATCATAATAAGCAAGTAAATAGATTACCTAGGTTATTTATTTCTAATTTAGAATAAAAAAAAAATTTTCTATATCTGATAAATTATAAATTCTTCTTTGTTGAAGCAGTAAATAATATTAATAAACTAGTGATTATAATTTATTATACTTAGACTTTATATTAAATTTTAATCATATTATAATTTATATTAGTATTTATATAGCAGAGGTTATATAGAAATATAAAATTTTTTTTTAAAAACTCTAGATCCTCCCAATAATATCTTTTCTAAAATATCTATTCTAATTAAAGAACTATATTATTAATATATAGCCTAGTAATTTATTATTAAAAATTATATTTTTATATTTCCAAGAAAAATAATTTCTAAGAAAATAAATATAAAAAGGACAAAGCCAAGAATAATAAATTAAAACTAGATTAATATAAATTTTTTATAAATCTAAAAAGATACTATAATTCTGCTAAATAAAATTATAATTTATAAATATAATTCTAAAATTATTACTAGACTGTAAACTATAATTAATTTACTATCTAGGAAACCCCTAAGACTATTAAATAAAATAATATTTTAAAAAATAGAGATCCTGCTAAAAGAGGAATGAAAAATTTAATTTTTAAAATTATATATTTATAATATTAGTTCTAAAGTTTGCAAGGAGATTAATGAAATATTTAATTTATTATAATAATAAAATATTAAATTAAAGACCCAATATTTTTTATTTTATTTTTATTATTTATAAAGATCCTAATCCTGGACCTGATAGCAAACTAAAATAAAAAAATATATATATTATTATTATTTTTATTATATTAATAAAAAGTTAGTACCTAATTCTTATCTAGTATCTTCATAAAAAAAATAAATTTTTTTTATTAATAGCCTATTAAGTACAGGCATTGAAATTATCTAGTGATAATAATATACTATAAATAAGTAATTTTTTATATTTAATAATAATCTAAATCTAGAAGAGTTTTATAAGTTTACAGGGTCTATATTAATAATTTAGTTATTATTGTAGAAAATCTTAATATCTAATTTATCTAGAAATGATATTCTAGAAATTAGAATATATTTATGAAAAATATAAATATAAAATTAGAACTAAAATTTATATTAGCTTTTTTAGTTAAATCACTTAGCTAATATATTAATATCTTTAGACTATTTATACTAGAAAGAATAGCTACTATTTAAAAAATTATATTTTTAAAGATATTATATCAGCTAGAAATATATCTTAGATTAATAAGCTAGTTTTAAATATTATATTAAAAAATATATCAAGTATATTATATCTTAGCATATTATGAAATAATATTACTAAAAAATAGTCTAATTAAAGAGTGCATTTATAAATAATATATATTAATTATTATTATTCCTGATCCTACTAAGGCAGAACTAATTATATTTAAATATAAAAAATATTTAGTAAATTATTTACTAGTCTACTTTGATCTAAAAACTATTTATATCTTAATATTAATAGCTCTTATATATTCTTTAGTTATAATTTTTATAATTAAATTTTAATTATATAACTTTGTTATAACTACCTTGAATATAAGTCTAACTAGTAATATTCCTATCTTAGGGGCTTACTAATATTTGAAAAAATATACTAGCTAACTAAGCGTAAAGTGATATATTTAGTTTAGATATTAGAAAAAATATATTACTTAATTTAAGTATTAGATTACTTAGTAGTAGTTTATATAGATTATATATTAATTAAAAAATTATTAAATATATATTTTTTAATATAATATACTAAAATAATTCTTTAATAAAATTTATTAAAATTTTCTAGAAGAATTAATATATTAAATTCTATATATTATATAAAAAGATCGGAAGAGCGTC